>CAHIKZ030002866.1:0-97500 GCA_903632075.3 Acanthosepion pharaonis | reverse complement strand
GCACGCGCGCACACACACACACACACACACATACGTGTGCGCAACTTGGAAAAGGAATTTTGAAAATCCAGAAAGTTTCGATATATATATAACCGAATGCATAATCGTCAATTTTTCAGAATCAATACATTTGTTTTGCTATAACCTAATTAAAAGCCTGTAAAAGGCTCTTAATTGGGTTATAGCTGTCTATATATCTGTCTGTATTTCTGTCTATATAGCTGTGTATATATATCTATCTATATAGACACAAGGTGGAATAAATACATTGAATCAATAGCTTCATCTACCGCAAGGAAAGTTGGTTCTCTATGTTGTGCCAGAAAGTTTTTCTCATCTGCGATCATCCTTCAAATCTATAAATCAACCATCCGTCCTTGCATGGAATATTGCTGTCATATATGGACTGGTGCCTCCGCTGTACGTCTCGAGGTCCTCGACAAAATCCAGAGACGAATATGAAATGTGATAGGTCCTGATCTGGCATCTATTCTCCAGTTGCTTTCTCACAGATGTGCCGTGACTTCCCTCTGTCTCTTCTACAAGTATTTTCACGGCCACTGTTCCGATAGCTACTTTCGCTGGTTCCCAGACAGCTTTAATTTAAGCGAGCTACTAAGCTGGCATCTCGGTCCCATTCTTTCACTGTCAAAACGGTTAAATGTCTCTTCTACTCAAACAGCTTCTTCTCTCGTACTTCCCGTCTGTGGAACTCCTTCCCTTTGCTTGTTTCCTCGATAATTATAATCTTCAAATATTCAATTGTAATGTGAATCGACATCTGGTACCTTGAACTAGTTCCCCGTCCTTCTCTGTATCCTTTCCTCAAGCAATCCCCTTTACTCTTGTTCTCAGTCCTCTGTAACCCCTTGCGTGCTAGTGGCACTCCCGTCTTGCTTGGAGTGAATTGCTTAAAAAAATAAAATTATAAAAAATATTATTTTTATATAGGCGGATTTTTGGGGTCCTGAGTTAATTATAACTCAGGACCCCAAAAACCATAACCATAATTGTTAGATATTTCGAGCTTTTTATAGTGAATGAGTTAGCTTAAGGTATTTGTTGGGATCGTTAAGTGATATATACCCGCGAATTATATTTTAATAACTTTTTCATCTTGTTAATGTGCATCTGCTTACAACAGGATAAGAATGCTGCGTTTATTTTTGTTTCTACAAGGATGATTGCTTGTGTTATTTTTTATACATAAAGTCCTTTAAGGATAATTTTATTTACCTTATTTGTTTTTATAGTTTCCTACGACGTTACCTACAACTACATCACGACCAAAAGGATTAAATAAAATCTTGTAAACTAACCAATTTATTCCAGTCTTAAAACCAAAGAAAAATACATGATATAAATAAAAGAATAAAATAATTAACAATATATAAATAAATATGTAAATAAACATATAGCCTTCATTTAGGGCATGATCATAATTTACCCTAAGCATTGGCGCCAAGCAAAATAACTGGGAAGTGCAGCTTTCCGCCTTCTCTATGTATTGAGTCCGGTAAAGGAGTAGTGGCATTTGGTCAGAAAGCGTGATGCAGTGTTGATCTCTACACTGTTTATATCTATAAATGCTCTTTGAAAATGAATACTCTTCTATTATAAATATATATAATTTTAAACTATATATATATATATATATATATATATATATATATATATATATATATATATATATATATATATATATATATATTCCAGGTGCGTACGACAAACAAAATGGATTATGTCTTGCTTGAAATAAAATAGGCAAATGAAAAACACTTGCGAAAAAAATTTTGCTTATTTTCTCTAAAAAAGGTCATGTAATTTACATTTCTGGAGATAAGTGAATCAAAAATAAGCATATCAAAAAATATCCGTACCTATCAGATAATTATCAAAAATGTGGGACATGACAGTAACGATTGTTGTACCCATCATTAAGAGCTTACAATAGTTCGAAAGAGCTTTGCAAAAATTTTTTTTTTAAATTAGATATCCAAGGAAGAACTGAAGCGACAACATTAATAAAATTAAAAAAATGAAGAAATTAAGTGCTAGAGAAGTAAGGAGAGTTGTTGTCACTTGATCTTCAGTGAGAGTCACTAGTTACTTCTGGTATAAATGAATAAATAAGTAAGCTACAACGACGACAACGTCATGATGATGATGATGATGATGATGATGAACTAATATTAACAGCGACAACATCAAAAGTAAAAAAATACTACAGTTGTACCTACAGATATTTAATAAGATTCCAATAGAAGCCTAAAAGATTGGGAAAATCAGTAATCAGTAACCATAATCAGAAATGTCATGACCAGTATGGGAAAATATAAGGATAAAAACCTCTCAAAATGGTGTTCAGCTTTCATTATCAAGGCTTTTGCCTGAGACTGAATGTTGACTACTAGCGCCAGTATAAATATATCTGACTCACCACTTATAATAATAATGTAATATTAAAAATTCTAATAACAACAACAATTTAGTAAGTAATTGTGATTGCTACCCTTCAGGCTACACAACTTCAAAATAAAATTAATAAATATGCAAAAGAGAAAAAAAATTCCGAGTGAAAACTTTTTTATATGTCACATTTTTTGCTCTGTATTGTAATTTAGATTTCTGTCCATATGTCAAGTACTGTTTTTTCTAAACTTAAAAATATCTTAATACAATGTAATGCGAAGTGGTTCAAATAATTTATGGAACAGTCGCTTAAAGTATTAAAACAATAAATAAAAATAAGAATTTTTTCTGCTTGATCTGAAAAACATACGTTCTTTCCTCTAACATTATGGTCTCTATCTTTTCTGTTTAAGTTTGTTTTGGGGCCTGTCATCTTAGGAATTTTAAGAATGCTGTTTTGACAATGATTATATATATATATATATATATATATATATATATATATATATATATATATATATACGCACACACATATACATACATGCGCACACAACATATATATATAGTTTACAGAATCTGTTTATTCTGTTATTGAAGTTATAGACAAATAAATATATTGATTATATGGATCGGATTTTACAAGCATGAAAGTTAATCTGTTGGAAAAAATTTTATTAAGTTCGTTCTTTGTTTTTCGGTCATGAGCGTCCAGCATATGGGCTGGAACTTCAGACTTTGATGGGTTGAAGCGGAATTATATTCGTGGGAAATATTTACAGTCGACTATCGAATATTTTAGAGCTAGATTGACTGAAATGATGCTCTATTTTCTCTTTAATATGTGTTAATTAGTATCACTGAATCATCTCTTGAATGGTCACGTACATTACTGATTATGGTTACGGATTACTGATATGAGAAAAAGTAACTGTGATTCAGTGAAATTAAATTAAAACAATTTCAAAACCTATATTATATTTTTCTTTGCATTTAAATTCTTTAATCAATACAAATTGTTGAAATATTAAAAAAATGAAAAGAAACTTACCAGAAATAAACGTGTGTGTGAGCGCTGCGTACTGAGATCTCTTGAAAAAAAATAGCTGCACCAACTTGAACAGTTATTACGTGTAAAAATGTAACAAATTCTATTCAGTTACTTGTGATTAGAGGTAGTGGTCTTACTATGAGAGAACAAAAGGGACATAATACTCAAATTGCTTATTGTTTGCATCACGAAAAAAAATCATATTAACGTAAGGTTGAAAATTTATGAGGATGTTTGCATAATGACAACAGGATTTATTCGTACAAATATAAAATTATGCTTTATACTGAAAGAACATCCTTATTTTATTCAATGGGTTTATTAATCATTAATTCTAGTTCCCAACTCTTTCTCTCACCCCCTCCGTGTTGTAAGCTGTCAAATAGAGGGAAATGTTTTATCAAAACTATTTCTCCTTATCAAAGCAAAATAAGATATCTATCAATACTTGACGTGAAAAGTAAAAGGATATGAAATATAACGGAGTTGTGCCTGGTACTAGAATAAAAAAAAATTGCTACCATCAGATATATTTCAGGCATACATGTTTTCGCATGAGGTTGACTGCATCATTTCTGAGTAATATTCTGTGAAACGCACCTCAATTTGTATAAACTTAGACGCACAGTCGCATATATATATATATATATATATATATATATATATATTTATATTTAGAGAGAGAGAGAGAGAGAGAGAGAGAGTCTTGGTCTGTACATCACACTGAAGTGTAAAACTGACAGCTCCTATGCCGGGTTGATTTCTATATGATATTAAGCACTCTTCCTTCCAAAACCAAATATCGCAAATTTTAAGTATATAAGTGTGTGTATATATATATATATATATATATATATATATATATATATATATATATATATATATATATATATATATATATATATATATATATATATATATAAAAAAAAAAAAATACTTTAATGTTCCATTATAATAATTTATTTCACAGAGCCCTTTTAAAGGACTCTGGATCATCAGATAGCACTTCCAATGGGAAGTTCTATCTGATGATCCAGAGTCCTTTAAAAGGGATCTGGTGAAATAAATTATTATAATGGAACCATAAAGTGGTCTGTTTTTTCTTTAAAATATTAGCTCTGGATTTACATTGAGCTCTCAGGATTTCATCCTCCTTGGCACTACCCATACGGATTACCAAGTTTTTCATATATATATATATATATATATATATATATAATTAAACATTGAAGTAAACACTTAGAGGCGACCGGCTGTTTCATACTAGACGCAATGGTCAGGCCAATATTTAACAGTCCCCCCACGAGTAATGTAAGTGGCACAAGGCCGAGTTTAACTATTCCCTTAGAGCGGGTACGGGATCTGTCTACCTCCCTGGACAAAGCAGAGAGTTCGACAGAAGTCGCACACAGTCAGAGACTGCGTGTCGACTGCTTCAACGCAATCGTCAGGCCACGATATTTATTACTGTATGTACCGCAAATGTGGCACAAGGCCAAAAGAGGGGTTGGAGAAAAAGGACGGTCATCATTTGTCTTAATTTTACACTTAGCTAGCCACAACCACTGACCCAAACATACAAAACAATAATCCTACCACCAAAACACCACATTCATAATTACCTTTCTTAATACATCCACCAAAATACCTCATTGTTTCAATGAGAATCCTAATTAACCCCATATGTACAAATAATGTCTGGGGGGGGGATAAAATATAACAATTAAAAGAATCCCAATGAATATATACAATATGACTTAAAATTATTTACATGAAACTAAACAAAATCATGTTAGTAATAAAAAAAACCCACAAACCCTAAATGTGACAGTAAAATCAGTTAACTGGACGAAATCGAAACGGAACTTTAAAAATATAGAAAAACATTCATCCATCCCAAACACTCACACAAACACGCACTGATTCAGACACAACAACAAATACGAAAAAAAAAAACAAAAAAAAAACGAAAGGCGAAATCACTGACCACCTAACGAGGGATGGGAGAGTTAAACTAAAGGAAAAGAAAAGGGGACAGAAAAAAAGGGTGCCAATGAGCAAACACACCCTAGCTAAGTTTACAGAAAAAGAAAAGAAAAACTAAAAAAAATCAAAACCAAAAACCTACTCTAGCCTAAAACTAGGGATGGGTTGCCCAAGTTCAACCCAGGAAAACAATATCCTGATGCCTAACCGGCATCAAAATGCCACTCCAGGTCAGCCCCTTTTATTCGGCACAAACGCGCAAGATTCACCCACCTTTTGCCAAATTCTGATGAGGTGAGCCGCCGCCTTTCCGTCCTAATCTTGATGCTTAAAGAACAAGATCAGTTGGGAAGAAGTGAATTTCTCGCCATCATAGAATTCCTCCTGACGCGTCGTCCAAATCACGACTCTCATAACACCTAGTAAGCAACAAAACACATAATGTTCAGCCTTTGTCATCTGCGACACCACATTGCTACAAACAGAAACGGCCCTAAGGACAAAGGACTTTCCCCGCAGCATGCGAACCATGAGGCCTTCAACAAACTTTGCACAACGGCACTACCACCCTGCATTGAAAGAAAGCGTGACCAATGGTCTCGACTTCCCCAACACAGCGCCGGTAGTTTTGAGAATTCTCCAAGCCCGCTAAACAAAGTCTTTTGGCGACCCAGAGGGCTCTACGAATCACCAGCCAGGTGAGCGATGCCTCATCGTTATTGAGGCATTTCAACCCAGGCGCCCAAGGCCATATTGAGCGAGCCTGCCGCTTCGTAAGACCGCGCTCGCCAATCAGACCATCCTGAACGCCCCCCCCCACCGACTAACACTTGATACAATGCCCTACGAGACAACGCCTGGACGTTGGAGAGACCATCCGTTGCCCGTAAGAGGCGTTTCAGAGCACGACGACATTCGTGATAGAAGGAGCATTCGGCTCGGGGTCTATGGCGGGCCTTCTCGCACGATTGCACACTTCTCAGGGATGGGAAGTTTCTACGGGCGTCTTCCTTCCAGAAGGCTCCCTCCTCATCCGATTTGCGACACATTCGGTCTAGGAAAGCGATGTGAAGCATACGTTGACGAATCTCAATGCTAGGCATACCCAGACCTCCCTCAGCGGTATGAAGGCAACAGATCTCCCGAGATACCATAGCGGCCTTGGTCTCCACAAGAAAGAGAACAAGAGCCTTACTTATAATATTAGTGGGGTAAACGGAAGTGGAAGTACAGAGAGTCGGTAAAGGAGAACCGTGTAGATGTGTGAAACACATACTTCCACCCTCCCCTTCAAGGAAAGTTTCCTCCGAGACCACAGATTAACCGCGATCTCGGCCTTCTCTCGTACCTCCGACCAATTCATTTCCAACTGGAGATCCGGACCGAGCCAGACGCCGAGTATCTTGACCGGCCCATCCGTCCAGAGGAAAGGTCCGAGAAGAGACACTCCCTTCCACGAACCCAACCGCAAGCCAACAGACTTATCGCGGTTGATCTTGGCCCCTGCCACCATCTCATAACAACTGATCTCTTTGCTGCCTTCGTCAATCTCGGCCATGCTCGACACAAGAACCGAAACGTCATCAGCATAGGCAGAATACCTGGCTGAGGTGGTAGCCCCAGGCAGAGAAATTCCACGCAGAACCGGATTCGCTTTTAACTTGCAAAGGAAAGGTTCCAACGCAAGAACGTAAAGCAAAGGCGAAAGCGGACAACCTTGATGAATGGAGCGAGACAATACGAAAGGCTTCGATCTTACCCCATTCACCTCCACCAGTGCACCGGGGGTCGTATACAAAAGTCGGATCCAGGAGCGAAAGTCGTCTCCGAAACCGGCCGCCGAAAGGACAGCCTCCAGAAAACGATGGTCAACCCTATCGAAGGCCTTGGACTGATCTAAATTGATCAGCGCGGCTTCACTGTCGACTTGTTCTAAGATCAAGCGTACCATATGAAGGTTATCCTGAATAGTCCTGCCCTTCACAGCACAGGTCTGTTCGGAGCCAATCAGACTAGACAGGGCAAGCTGCAAACGGTTGGCTAAGATCTTTAACTCAGTATTTAACATGGTTAAAGGGCGAAAGTTATCTAACCCATCCCCACCGTTCTTACGCATTAACTTGATCACACTCCTGGTGAAGCGTTGAGGTATAGACCCCTGCTTCATCCAGTGGTTGAAAATCAGTCCCAGCAAAGGAACAAAAACTAGGCAGGGAAAGTGGGCTAAATAGGAGTCGAACCGAGCAGGGCTCAGACCGGGCTCCCTGGTGAAAAGATCCTGAAAGTAATCTCGAAAGGCCTCGCATATGCCCGCGTTTGTAGTCAAGGTCCGCTTATCCGGCAATGTGACGCACGCGATATGTTGCCGAGACGCGTTCGGATTTTCCTCTGCACGCAATTCTGCGGCCATATTCGTCGCCTCAGAGGACATTCTTTTTAACCTAGCCCTAACTACCATAGCTTGATCCTTCTTGATAAGCAAGGAGGACAACTCTGCCTTAGCTAAGGCTAATTCCCCACTAACACGGGATTTCACTGCCCGATCAACTTTTTCTTCTAAAGCAGTTTGCGCCGCTAATCTATCTAGATTGAGTCGATGAATCGACAGCAAATTGATTGAATCGGCACCAAACGTTCTAATTTTAGATTTTAAATTATCCCACCAGGCGTTCCCTAAAACCGCCCCTGTCAATTCCCTCTGTATCATTAGTAGCAGCTGGTCCTGGAAACCCTGCAACCAAATAATGAATAGTTTAATTTCCAGTAACCAGCCAACCTAACCTTAGGCTTATCTAATTTTACACGGACCCGGACAAGACTATAATCCGAATAAACTATATAATGGAAACTTGGACACCCTAAGAGCCCTACATCGACTCTCTTAACTAAGACTCAGTTAAGGTAGCTCGCAAGCGTGCCAGGAGCCGAGTTGCCACTATTTGTCCAAGTCCATGCTATCTCCCGAGGGTGCTCATTCCGGTACTTATCGACAAGATCAAACCCGCCGACAAAGTCCCGAAATGCTTTCACATCAGGATTGTTAGTACCCGGTTTTTGCCCTATCCTATCTATATCGGGTTCAAGAACGGCATTCCAATCCCCCCCTAAAACTACCCGACGAGATGTTGTCAAAAACGGCTCGATCTGCCGAAACACAGCAGGTCGCTCAGAATGGATATTGGGCGCATAAACCCCAATGAGACGCAAAGCCTTATCCTTTTTGGTAACGTCCAGCACACAAAGCCTGCCCGCCGGATCTTCGAAGACAAAGAGTACATGCAGCCTTCAAAGACCTGCTCACTAGCCAAGAGACACCCCTCGAACGACCATCAAAACATGCTGAATAAAGGGAGAACCCCCTAGACAGCACGTCCTCACCGTCATGGGAAGAAAACCGGGTCTCTTGCACACAACAAAAATTCACCCCGAGGCGCTGAAGGTCGCGAGAGCCTCGCCCTGCGAGACTCCAACCTCAGGCCCCGGACATTTAAACTAGCTAACCAGAGCGCCATAGAGAAGTCTGATTAGGTTTGTTTACCTGAATTGAACATAGCCGGAGTAAGGATACCGACAGCCTCTTCCAATAGACCCATGGCCCATCTCAGTTTTGATGGTACCGTCTTGGGAGATTCCGCCGATATCCCAGGGGAAAGTCAATTTTAGTGCTCTATAAAGGGAGGGGTGAACGAAAACCGGGACCCTCCCTGCACAAAATTGTTTTATTTTTCTTAATTTTTCGTTTTGTACGATGGCAATGGGCGGTGTCATACTGAACGAAGTTATTGCCTCGTCCAACATGGTCCAAATCTGTTTTGCCCCAGTCTTTGATCTTATGACTGTTAATATTTGGGAAATTATTTGGATCGTCGATGTCATTATCGCCAAATTGCTTTATAGATAGCAGGTTTTTGATTCTGTTGCCATAGTCCCCTTCCCTCTCCTCAACAACACTTGCAGTGGAAGAAGGCTCTTCGGGGAATGGGGGCTTTGATGATGACCCAACCGGGGGTACAACCACTCCGGTCCTGGTAGCCGGCATGCCCATTACACGCGTGGTGGTTTTTGAAGACTCGGTCAGAGGAGGAGTTTGGTCGATTGGAACTTGAGATCCAGAGGTCCTCTTCTCTGGGCAGTCACTCCGCACTTCCAGCAAACTGGTTTACGGCCGGTCACAATGACCGGCAGCTTCAGGTCACCAACGTCAAGACAGTTGGGGATAGAGCCGAAGGCGTTTTGATCGAGCATCATATCAAAGCTCCATTCTCCCAATCAGGCTATCACAAGAACCACCCAGAATCTCACCGTATTGGACCAAGAATGCCGCCAGGTGTTCTTCGATACCCTGAGGTGGGACCTCATATACCGCCACTGTACTCCTTCGCCGACCCTCGTACTTTTTACGAAGGATCAAATCTTTCGTTATAAGATACCTGGTATGGGTTCTCATGCAGTCTTCGACGGTGGGTAGCAGCACGTCCCACATGAAATATCCCTTGCCGTTAACAATTCGGAGGGGCTTAAACCCTAGGGACTCCAGTGATTTTAACACTGTGTCTTTAGTCGAACGACAAATTTTGCGCGAACGCTTGTTGACGACAAAAACTGACACTATTCTTTTCTCGATCTTCAGTTCAATTGGATCATGCAGGAGCCCACCTTTCACCACAAAGTCTGCGTAACTCTTGGCACGCTCCAAGAACTCCGCAATATTGATGATGCATTTAGGGGGGGACTTCCAACAAGAGGGCGATTCCCCGGCCTCTGAATTAGCAATTGAGTTGTCATTTGTCTGGTCTATATTCTTGCACTTTTCGGCCTTCATAGTTTTGGAGGCTTTTTTGAGGACTTCTACAATTTGTTCGTTTGTAGGAACTGTGGGAAGTGTGGGATATTTTTCATTATTATCCTTGTCCGGCGGATCTTTCTTTGGGTTAAATAGGTGCTTTCTAACTGATCTACGGAAAGAAGCTATTTTAGGCTTTTTTCTTTAAAATTAAAAATGAAGGTACTTTTTTTCCTTCTTATCCATCTTTCAAAGAGAAGGGGAGGGGTGAAAAAGGGGGAGATAGTTAAACTACTTTCGCCTATAAGGCGAAAAAAAAAATACAATAAAAATTAGAAAAAACAATAAAGGACAAATATCGCCTAAAGGCGAAACAATAAAAGAAAACACGACAAGGAAAATAACAATAAAACGAAAACGCTAGACAATGAAAAAGGAAAACAAAGAATATACAAAAGCCGGAGCTAGTTACAAAAAATTCAAAATGGCCGACGCTAAGAAAAGCGAGTCGAACCAATAAACAAAAGAAAATAAACAGATAAATTGGACAATACAACGATTACAAACAAAAACACGTAAAAATTAAAGGAAGGAAAGAAGCAATTAAATAAATAACAAAAAATTAAAATTAATCAAAAAATAAAGCGAAACACAGACAGGGGTTACAAAATAAAGAAAACGAAGATAGATTTAAAAGAGAAATTAAAGAAAATGAAAATCAAAAAGGAAAACTAGAATAAAAGAAAAAAGAGCAAAAATTAAAGGGGGTAAAAATGAAAATGGAAAAGGAAAACTAGAATAAAAAGAAAAACAGCAAAAATTAAAGTGGGGTAAAACTAAAATGGAGAGAAGAAAAAAAATCAAAAAACTTTTTCAAAACAGTCGTAAAAAGGTAATAATAAAATAAACAAACTTAACCAAAATGAAGTTCAAACGCAAAAGAGTAAAATCCATTGTCAGACGATAAAGAGCTGTCAGCAACGGTAAAAAAAAAATAACGACAAAAGTTAAGGAAGGCGGACTGCAATCGTCAGGCTACGAGTGCTCTTTTTTTCTCGGCTATTTATTTATACAGGCCAGTAGTGCATTGTGGGTAGTCATTTTGGCAGTTATTTTGCCGGAAGTCGTTTATTTGTTTATTTATTTATTTGGGCTAATCGACTTCCGGCAAAATAACCGCCAAAATAGGCTACTCACAATGCACCACTGACCCGTATATATAAATAGACGAGAAAAAAACAGCACTCGTAGCCTGACGATTGCAGTCCGCCTTCCTTATATATATATATATATATATATATATATATATATATATATATATATATATCTTATAGTGTTGTTTGCTAACGTTTTATGCAATATGTATTACTTAATTATTTATTGTTGATTATTATTGCATTTACTTGTGCATTCGTTGTTTGCATTCGTAATTTTCTAAATTTTTTTTTTTATTCATTTTGCGTGGGTTAGTTATATTATTTGCTTAGTTTAAAGTATTGGCTTTGTAAGTATATTACACTATCTATGTTTTATACAGTATTTACATATTCATGGTGGTATTTTCCAAGGTATTCGTTTTTACGAAAAATTTGTTTTGGCGTCTGGATTTTGAAGTTTTGGTCGTAGTTTTGATTTTTGTATTGGTCTGGAAACTTTTTTGTCCTCCAGGCAGAATTTACAGTTTTGAATTTATTGTTGTAGGCTGATGCTGTTTCTGATATTGCTTTTTGATATTGAGCACTTTTACCCATAGATATAGTAAAAACTTGCTAATCATTACATCATGTAGAAGAATGTGGGTATGGTGTGTGTAAAAGATGAGGCTGTATCTATCTCTAAGTTTCTAAATATACTTTTTTTTCATGAAAACACTACTTTATAATTCATGTTTGACAATTTTTTTTGAGAAGTTTTTTTTTTTTTTTTGAAGATCTTCAAAGATACATTACAATCTGCAGGGACAGTCATATCAATAAGAAAGTATATTCTATTCTTGTGGCCTTTGATAACGATGTCTGGGCGATTAGCTTTGTTTGTTCTGTCTGTGTGTATTGTAAAGTCCCATATAATTGTTACAGGTCCTATCTTTGTAACCGAATCTGGATGATGTTTATCCCAATTTATTGCAAATACCATCTCGTAAAAGTTGCACATTTTCCAGTGCAGATATTGGCCTACTCTATCATGCCGAGTTTTACATTCAGTGGGTGCTAACACTGCAACCTGATACAAGTTGGTCAACTGTTTCTAGATATTTATCACAAAATCTGCATTTCGGGTTAACATTATTTTTCAGTATGTGTGCTTGGTAATTTTTAGTTAACAAGCATTGGTCCTGTGTAGCAAGAATAAAACCTTTGGTTTCAACTTTTAACCATGCACTACGTAACGATTGATGTATGCGGGGTTTGTCTACATCTGCTTGTCTGGTACGGGCAGAGTGTTGACCATGAAGAGGCTTGCAACTTGCAATCGTTTCTGCATTTGGTAAATTGCATTTATTTTTTATTTCCTCTTTATGTTTTCTACCGCTGCAGTAGGTGTTATTATGGTTTATTGGTACTTCTTGACCTACTTGAAATTCCATTTTGAATTTTTGGGTTTCTTTTATTATTGAATAAAGTGTCTTATGTCTTTCGTATTCTTTGACGCAGAACATCATCCATTCTTCTGCAGTTTCCAGGTAACTTTGAAGACCAATATTTTCGGTTTTATAAGACAGCTCAAGTTGAACTAATTCTCTGTCCCCTTCGGATGTGGGCACAAACAGAGGAGCAGCATCATCCTTAGGATGATGCATGCTGTGGCTAGTGAGAAGGTTTCGTCGTTTTGACACCTATTTAACTTAATGTCAGCTATGGTCCAATTAAGGCTGTTGAAACTGTATTGCATCCCAGGGACAGACAAAGTGATTATGGCTGATATTCTATTTTGTGAATTCAGCCTGGTATTTAACACCAGAAGTGTATGTCTGGTGTTAAATAGTGAGCTTATAGTATTCTTTTCTCACTTTCTCCTTCATTTGGAGATGCTGTATTCCATCTGTTTCGCTACTCCTAGGTATTTATAGGCTTTTCTTTGTGTTCCAGTTCCTGAATCTTTGTGTCAAAATCTAGACCTATTGAGTGTGTTTCTGTAATTCTCTCTTTCGTGATTGTTACTTTTGCACATTTATCTAATCCGAAATCCATTATTATTATTATTATTATTATTATTATTATTATTATCTCTAAATGGCGGAACTAGAATTTGACTATTAATAGATCTGTCAGCAGTAAAGCGGTAACTGTAGATTGTGTTCGTAGGAAGCGTTACACACATCGTTCTTCAACGTACCGCGTCTCTTCACGTTATGGGTGAGCATGGTTCTCCAAAACTTCCTATGCTTTGTACGACTTCGCAGTTTTTTCTGTCTTTGCCCAGACAACCGCCCCACATCCTCGTCCGCCTTCCATCGTCAGGTAGGTGGCTCGCTGCCTTCCCCTATATCTCTAGAACTCAATATGTCCTGTAAGGGTTAAATTTTCCAAGCCCCACTTCCTCATTATGTATCCAAGAAATTTCAGTTGTCTATTCTGAGCATAAGTGTTGGCATTTTCTTTAAGACTTCCTCGTTGCTTACCAACAAGCATATTTTTAGCAAATGGTAATAAAAAAAACACAATGATACCTGCCTTTATAAACATTGTTACGCGCTTCATACCTGTGAAATCAAAATGTTTAATAGACCAAAGCAGCAAAAGCAATTATTTGATTTTAATGTCTATACGAATAGCATGGACGCTAAAACTTTTGATGGCAAAAGCAACAAACACAGAGACAGAGTTCAGATTAAAGTGAAACACATATAGTAAAAAGGCGGTCTCAAATTAAACGAGCCACATATGACTGATCAGAACATAACTTGTCGCAACGGCGTCCAACACGTTATGCAACGAAACAATAGACAATTGAATGATAACCACTAGATGACTTCCCATCACATACACCCGCACACACACACACATGCACATGCACATATGTATTATGCAGTAATACCATCAAAATATGTATGTAATTGAATCGTATATCTATGTGTATTGACACTCATTCTTTCGTCTTTGCTTTAAAATTCCATCGTCGCCCAGAATCGATTTTTAATGTTAAAATCTCTCGGGGTGAGAGTAAAACATGAAACTTTTCAAATATGAAGACATTGTTAACAGCAATTAATTTTTTTTTATGATACCCGGGTTTGAATCTCTCCATGGCCGATTTTATTAAAGAGGTGACTTCTATCTGATGAGGCGCTACCACCGCTGGGAAGTGCCTGAAAGTCATATCACGCGTTGAGGGAAAGAGAGTAGACAAAACTCCTCGAAGCCTTCGATGTGTATATCAGGTCATTGTGACTGAGGGTGATCACCCCAGATTATGCGCTTTCTCATAAAAACTTTTAAAAAAAGTCTGCTCAGAATAGTTGCAGTATAAATCACAGGTTCCTTCTGTTGGTGTTGAAGAAACCGAAATGTCCCTGAAGAGGTCGTTATAGGGATTAGCTAGCTTCACATGTAGACAGACATACTCAGAAATGAACGCCAGCCATATGATATTTTTATCTCTCCCCTACTCTCTCTCTCTCACTCTCTCATTTACCAATACAATTTTCTTGTATCTTTTCTTTTCACGCTTTATTTTACCTTTCCACTCTAATATCTACGTTCATATTTTTTAATCTAATCGTATATACGAAGGTACATCCAAACGTCATGATCATCAATCTCATTCAGGTTTTACCTATGTACATATCTAAACACCTACTGAATAAATACTGTTTGCTGCGAATCAACCTAACTTGTTTTTCTGATAACTTTTTCTATTTGTATCAATGCAAATCAGTGATGTCGTAGCTATCAAGAATAAAACGAACACAATACAAAGCCACCTTAAAAAGATATTTGTTCTTTTGAAACGTGTCAGCCATGATAAACCAACTTGTAATGTCAACTACTGCTTTGAAGATTATCCAATCGATGCATCTAATTTGGTACAAGGCTCTTCCTAATTCTATGAACCAAATAGGGTCTACTTCCTTAATGAGTGTCTTTCGTGAACTAATAAATGATAGTTTTTCCTGTAACTGAACTTGTGTCCTTTTTGTACTGGTTTCATCTGTCTTCTTCGTCTAAAATACCCCTAAATGAAACCAAAATTAATGAAAACATGCCTATCAATTGTTATGCAACAAAACACTGATTTCAAACGTCACGGACAATGAAACTATTTCGAATTGAATGCTCAAGAAATACAACTTTGTACTATGATTGAACACGCCAGCAGTAGGGGTCACTGACAAATAATGAAATTGTTAATTTCAAAAGTTGTTAATGAAACAGTTATTCACTATTCTTATTTCTATTTTATCAATACAATTTTAAACTCTGTTTCGTTAATTTGTCAAAAACTATATTTTTTAGATGACCGCATTCTTTTGAGTATAAGGCATACGTATGCGTGATCACGTATATAGACTGAAAGAAACTCCAAAAAACATGCCCGTATAGTATTCATTGCCCAATAAACTAACAAGAAAAACATACAAAATTGATATTGACTGCATAAATTCATCTATATGCTCTTTTATGGATTCAGGGACGAACTTGTTAGATATAGTAATTGTTATAATTAGGAAAAGGTTTCATTTTGAATTATCGCAGAGTAATGCGATATTGCTACATATTAAAACTTGGTTGTAGATATTTTACTATAGTGACATAACAGGTTTTACAAGTATTTAACCAACAAATCTGTAATAATATGATAAATATTCTAATGATATTTGTATACTGAAAGATAAAACTATGCGGGCTCATCATTAGGCGAATTTTTATTTTTGCATCTAAATACATTAGGGAAAACGGCAAGGTCACCTGTGCTGAGTGGAATCAGTTGAGAAGGAATAAGTAATTTGTTGTTCATCTGCATCTGTTCTCACTCAGATGCAAGACCGTCTTTAAATTTCAGACATGCACATAAGATAAACATAGTTTTGTGCACAGAAAGCGGTTGGTTAGCCAACGCCTAAGATAATAAGCAAGTGCAAACGCAACAGGGTATAGATCATTTCATTGGAAAGATATTTATAAACAGTGACTGCATATGGCATTGCCTGGCGGGTGTCAATTTATGCAATGAATTTCACCCACTTCAAGTTCTTTCACCTCAGTCTTAAGGAATGTAACAACATTTTTCTGAAACTTGATTATATTTTAAATTTTGATTTATTTATCTTATCATTATGCATACAACACTGATTATACTGGACAACAAATACTTTTCTGTAGGAGTAAAAGTGTGTTTTAGACTAAATCAAGTACGCTGATTTTAAATTCGTATTCAGAATTATTCTATCACATCAGGATTTTGTGTTTGATATATGCGGATGATTGGGAGGCCTTGTTTTACTGTAGGCAACAAGAAAAAATTGTCTGTTAACCAGGAAAATTATACTGTACTAGACTAAATCAAGTACACTGATTTCAAATCTGTACTCAGAACTGTATAACATAATAAGATATGTATACATATACAAGAAAGTGAATATATACCATTGTCTTTTCATCTACAGATCACAAAAATGTAACATTCGCTATAACTGTTTTCTTAATTTCTGTTCTTTTATTGTTCTCGATCCTTAATAAAGTTTTTCTTTTTCTTGTATTTTTCAAAGTAACTCCCTACGTCTTAGTGGCTCTATTTTCTTACTTGAGGTGAAATGATTAAAATAATGTGTGTTTCTGTCCATGAAATGTCGAGTACTGTATTACAAAAAACGTCGATAACGTAAGTTTAACAGGAATTACATTTCAATTAAATAATCATATATATATATTTTCCTTTTGAATTTCATCGGACTAAATTTGGTACGTTAGTGCGACTACACATGCACACAAACGAGAAATGCTGGGAATTTTTAATTTAATTTTTTTGTGTGTATAATCCAGCCGATTTCATTTAAATTCGTTTTCTTTTTGTTTCCATCACTTTTATTATTAAATATCCCACACTGTGATCATAGAAGATCTGCCAGGAATAGTGAAATGTAAGAGCGAAGGCGCAAATTTACTGTGGATGACCTTACGATTAAAGCACTCTCTAAATATTTTCGTCTTAGTGAATTGTTTTCTTTGATCAGAGTAGTGTTTTTTATGTCAGAATTGTGATCAATCTCGTTACGGTGAGCAACTAATGCATTTAATGTATTGTTTTGTAAAATGTCCCTTTATAGTTTCATTTAATCTTTTATTTACATCCTTGAGATTTCTCCTATGTATTTTTGTAACAGTTATTACAGGCGATAGAGTAAATTTCTCCTTCAAATTTAAGCTTATTATTTTTTTTTATTTTAGTATTGACTAAATCTTTTATTGTTTTAGGTTAGCAGTTACAAATTTTATGTTGAGTATTGATTTTAAAAATATTGATTCTATAAGAAATATTGAGACTAAGCTTTGAACAAAGGAAATTTATCTTAAAGTGCTACTAAAAATTTGAGAACGCAGTGCCAAGATAGTTCAGTGGTGGTGGTTGTGGGGTAGGATATCAAATATATCTACCTAGGCGACTTACCATCACTCGAATTAGAAATGTTTGAAATAGAACTTTGAAGTAGATGGAACTGTTCAGAATATCCATAAAAACGTTCCGTAAAACTGCGGACATCGACGAGACCCTCCAAGCAAGAAAGGGTATTAGAAATATGTGACCAGTGTTCAATAAAATCTGTGGGGCAAGCGAGTCGTGAAATAAAAATTTCAAAATCAAGCGTCCATCGAATTTGGAAGCGCTACCATTGAGTAATTTACATTTCAAGAATTGTTTATGCTTTCAATGAAACTGATCCGGACCGAAGAATGGAGTTTTGCGATGGTACTTGACAAGAAGATGCATATTTTCCAACAAAGATTGTTTGGAGTAATGAGGCTACATTTATTTTAAATGGTTCAATTAACTGCTACAATTGCACATATTCGGGAACTGAGAATCCGCATATCATGGTGGGACACCATGCTAATTTGCCAGGAGTTATACTACGATTCGGCTTATAATCAACTTTGTCTTTCCAGTAAGATAGTGCATCTTCACACTAGCATCATGATGTAAGGGATTAGCTATGATTTTACCAAAAGGGCTGATTCAGTGGAATAACCGCCGCATTCACCAGACCTCCAACTATTATCAGATCGTTTTTTTTTAATCTCAGCAATCCTTCTACGGAGAGAGATGCTATAAACTCCTCTATATCTGTCATTTATGCTTGTCAACTACCGGTGTTCACAATTACCGTTCGGGTAGGTGAATGATCAAATTTATATAAAGGAAAGAAATCCCGGACGAGCGCACCAACAATTACGTACTACCCTCATTTACTGTTATGGTAGGAGTAACATATAATATAAAATAAAAAGAGTAATAACATATATAGTAACAGTATAAAATCACGAATTCTTTTATCAATGGTCCTAAATGGAATCAGTTAACAAACAAACACGGTAGTTGACAAACAACAGAAGAAAATATTGATTTAAAATGTATAGTGATAACAAATAAACATTTTATTACTAAAATATACAAATGAGGATTAAATGTGTTGCGGTATATTAAAAAATGAAAGACGAAGCAAAACAAAACAATGAGTCAAAAGAAAATATTACGGAAAAAAACAATGGGGAGGACTTTTCTTTTCAGCAAGGTAAATATTATATTGACAAACAACCTTGTGCCAAACTTGCATGAAATTACAAATTACCAAAAGGCAAGATGAACAAAGATAAAACAGACAACAGAAACAAAGGACTTACCTGTTATTTGAAAAAGTCTTTCTTTTTTCCTCTTTTTCTTTTAATGTCCCATATATGTTTCTCTTTTCTTTTATATTTCTTTTTATCTTTTCTCTTTTCCTTAAGTGGTAGAAAGTTTATCTGTGAAATGGATTTCTTTTTGGTTTCCTTTCTTTCTTTCTCGTCTTGTCCAGAGGTTGAGTGAAGAATAAATTGAATCTTTCTTTTCCTTGGCTCCCAGGATAATGTATCTTTCTTTGTTTCGTTGTATCTGTTTCTTTTAGCACGCCGGAATTTGATTTATTTGAATCAACACTTTATTGAATCTTTTCAGCTCAGAAATCTTAATAAATTTCTATCAATTCCGCACATCAAAATTTATAGCAGATCATAGGAAGCTTAGCTGGACGTCCATTCACTTTAAATTCTCAAGAGGGGCCGACTTGGTGGTGATCTTTATTGTCGTACCTCGATTTTGGCACGTGACCCATGACTTCCAAATATGGATTTTTACATATGTAGGCGAAAAGTCACTGACTTTCTTCCTTTTTCTGTCGGATCTCAGAGAGTTCAAGTTTGCTGTAATGCCTGGATAGTATCCGGTCAGATCATCACGCTATCATGTGACCAAGAAGGAGGGAGTGTACTTTTTATAGGATACATAATCTTTGCTCGCATGCGTGCAAGTCTGACCAAGAACTGTTAATTGTCAATTTCACTTTATTTCTTTTTCACTTTCACACTCTCTGAAAGTACTGGCTCCTCATTCAGAGTACTTCTAAAATATAAACTTTAGTGCTATTTTAGAATAAAATTAGATTAGGGTCCGTAACAGTATATATATATATATATATATATATATATATATATATATATTAATAGTAATCTTATAAGTACAAGAACCTATACTCGTTCGGAAAACCTTCGGTGTCTTGATTTGCAAATAATCAAACCAATACCAAAGGGGAAAAAAGGTATTAAAAAGAAAGAACCAAGAACATGTACGCTACCCGAAAATAATCGTCTCGCATGTAAGTCCAAAGCCCAAAGAAAAAAAACCGATACGAGTACGCAAAATAACCAAATAAAGTGCTTAATACAATGAGTAGAGCAGACCTAGTTAAACCTAGAGAGCCAGACAACCTACCACGGTGTAACCGTAGTAGGTTGTCTGGCTCTCTAGGTTTAACTATATATATATATATATATATATATATATATATATATATGTGTGTGTGTGTGTGTGTGTGTGCGCGCGTATGAATTCTTGGATAGTTGAATTTTAATCCGACATTATTTCTTATTATAAACGTTATATTTGTTTACACGCACTGCTTATTCTTAAACAGTGTAAATTACATCTACCGGCCTTTGAATATGAGAGGCTTAATAAATAGAATGTCTTCATAGTACATTTAAGAGTATTAATGAAGAAAACCCTGCCACAGAGCACATTCCGTTTTTAAAGCTCACAAAAGCACAGACCAGTAGATGTTAACAGTTAAAAAACGCATCAAACTAAAATATAACGCTTAAACTCTCTCTCTCTCTTTTTCACACACACACGTACACACACACACACATATATATATATATATATATATATATATATATATATATATATATATATATATATATATAAATTTCTAATTGGAATACTATAATAATACGCTCTTGCATGGAGTGTTGCTGCCATATATGGTCTGGAGCCCCTTCTGTTTGCCTCGGGGTTCTTGATAGGCTCCAGAGGCGGATATACAATATAATTGGCCGTGTTCTGGTATCTCGTCTACAGTCACTCTCTCACAGACGCGCCGCCGCCTCTCTCTATCTTTTTTACAAATACTTTCATGGTAATTGCTCTGAGGAGCTGCATTCGCTGGTTCCCAGACTTCATGAATTCAAGCGCCCGCTCTCACCCTTTCACTGTCGAAACTATTAAATGTAGCTGTCTCTTCTACTCCAATAGCTTCACGTCTTGCACCTCTCGCCTGTGGAACTCCCTTCCCTATTCCAGTTTCCCTGAGAGCTATAATCTCCAGCTATTCAAATGTAATGTCAATCGACATCTCCAGTTGCCTTGATCTATCCACTATCCTTCTCCTCATCTTTTCCTCTATCACTCCTATCTGATCTTTCTCCAAATTTTCAGTAACCCGTTGCGCCCTAGTGGCTTCTCGCCTTGCTTGGGGGAAACGCTTAAAAAAAAAAAAGACGAGAAGGCACGTATGAAATAATAAACAAGAACAAACTGCGATACTAAAAATACAATTTGATTTCTCACTTGAGTCTGTTAGCGAAATTAGGCTTATGAGATTAATAATAAAATAATTGAGGGGAAGCTAGTAGAATCATCAGAGGAGGTGGATTTCAGACGTCTCAGTCAGTAGTTTCGTCAGATGATCCGGTATACCTGCTTTCAATGTAAATGTGGAGTATGAAGAGGCACAACAGTTGAAATATTCGATCAAGCATGCCTGAATAAAACTAAAACGGGAGTTTCTCAAACAAAAGTTGACTGGAAATAAAAATACCTTTTTAAGGTACTTCGAAAGATTGAGAACAATCTTTATGTCCATATTCTTCCTGCTTTTTACAGCATTTGAGAACATCCATTTTATCTTAATCCATTCAAAGGTCCATGACGTAGTCATACCACATCTCTTTTGCTCCATTTTTTTAAAGTATTGATTCCTGGCATTTCTTATTTTTAACATTTAACATCGTTTAATTTTTTATTAGTCAGGTTTCGAAAAAAAAATTATTGTGATTTTCATGTCTAAAATCAGCCATTTGACTCGGGAAAAGTATTTAAGCAGAACAGATAAAGCCCTTTTAAACAACATGACGCGCTTATTAGGAACACACAATTACGCTAAATGGACTTTATAAACAGATGTCTGCTTAATCACACACACGCACACACACACACACATATACACTATTTACATTATTCGGACTACTGTTCTCATCTTTATTGCCATATTTATCAAAACGTTTCGGCCTTCTTCAGGTGGTTGGAATGTCGAACTGAACCCTTTATTTCGCTCGCTGGAGTAGACTGTTCTAGTACCACGTGCCATGTCTAATGGATGTCAACTTTCAGTTATCTCTTGTTAATTCACCTACCCAAGTTCTCCAATGCCTTAACCAGGTATTGAACTCACAACTCTTTGGGTCCTGTCACTGGATCTAACCAACGACTTTATCCACTGTGTCCTTAAGGACATCTGTGCATGAATTTCTGGTACTTATAAACTTAATCTCTTCAGCAACCATTTTTACCAGTGCTCATATTGCAATTTTTGCTGTTATCATTGCATGTTTTTTTTACCAGAAAAAAAGTTTTTATTGCAACTTTTGTTGTTATTATCGCTTTTCTTAGGCACTCCTTATTACTGTTTCCCATATTGTATTCATTTCTATGCTTGGCTCAGGAGATTTTTGTGGCCTAGCATGTGCTGATTCCTTAAGTTTACGAATTTTCCAATGATGTTCTTTGTCTATGATATCAACCTGATCCCACAGAGGGCGGAGATTTCCCTTTTCTCTCTATACGTGGTCAGCCATGCCTGGGTTTTCCACTTTCCAGTTTTTTTTTTTCGTGTTACATATGGAGAGAAAAATAACTGACAACTGACATCCATTAGACATGGCACGTGGAACTAGAACAGTCTACCCCAGTGAGCGAAATAAAGGTTTCAGTTTGACATTCCAACCACCTGAAGAAGGCCGGAGGATGCAACAACCGAAACGTTTTGATAAATATTGCAACAAAGATGAGACAATAGTCCGAATAATGTAAATTGTGTACATAATACCTCATCTCAGATATATATATATATATATATATATATATATATATATATATATACCAACATACGCGCAAACTTATGGATGACAGATGACACTCATTAATTGTCTATACTCCGTAGCTGGAATCAGTTTGTTCCGAACGACTGCTACCTTTCAGGCAACCCCAAAATGAGCCAGATTTTTTCATATGGTAGACAAATTGTGCAGTGGAAAAAGGAACTCACAAAAATAGAATAATGGAAAAGTAAAAGAAAGTGAGAAATTCCGAGTGAGAATTTTGAGACAGAAAACATGGATCTATATTAGAAACTCCAGTGTGTCCTTGTGTCTTCTGGAACGGGTGCCCTCGTGTTGGGACACACTGTGGGAGTGTACAGGTGTTTCTCATTTTGTATGTATATCTGTAATATATTTTCGATTATATTATTTGTACTATTTTATTTCGTCATCGCCAGTGGATTGGAGAAAGAAAGCGTTACGTTTGTCTTAACTTTGATCTAGGATTATTGAATTTGCGACTGGTCTGTATGTTTCTGTCTCTACTTTCTCTCTCTCTCTCTCTCTGGTTGCTGGTAGGTTCAGAGGGAAGCGCCATACACGGTTCCTCAGTTCTGGATTCGAAAAACAGAGAAAATAAAAGAGTTGAAAGAAAAACTAGACAAAGAAAGACAAAAGACCACTCCTAAAAAGGCAACTCCCTCCACATCCTCTGACCCGCCTCCACATTTACCACAGGCACTTTCTCCCCATCCCTCAACCACTCTCAGTAGAGACAAAACGCCTCTCTCATACCCCGTCACACTCCCAGTCCTTCCCCCATCAAAAATCCGGATATGCTACCCCCTGCAACTAAAAGACAACGAAGTCCTACTCAGGACTCAAAAAAAAAAAAAAAAAAAAAAAAAAATGTATAAAACACATATATAACTTAGTGGGGGGATGTTTGTCGCATTTCCCCAGCCCAGGACTATGGCAATAGAATAAAAGATTTTAAATATTTACTCTCCGTCAAACAATATGCCAAGAAGGGCGTTGGAAAGCCAAATAACTTTCCTGAGGCTCAAAGAGTTCTAACAGTAATTAGAACTGGGACAGGGGCAAGGCAAACATGGGCGATGATCGACGAAGCCATCGTCTCTTTTAAAATGTCACCCCCTATCGGCATAATCGAAATTAAAAAAGTTAAACATTTGGGTCCCAGTTTTAGTTCACTCCTCCCTCTGACTTTTTCCCTGGGATATAGGCGGTCGCTCCTAAGACGGTACCATCAAGACTGAGATGGCCCATGGATCAATGGGATAGGCTGTCGGTATCTTTACCCCAACCATGTTTAAGTCAGTGTCTCAACCCTAAATCGGTCTGATAAGGGCTCTCTGGTTGGCAAGTCTGAATGTCTGGGACCTGATCTTCAGCGCCTGGTGGTGGATGTATGTTGTGTACAGGAGACCCATTTTTTATCTCGCGACCGGGAAGACATTGTCTAAGAGGTGCGTTCGTCCTCTATTCAGCATGTTTTGACGGGTATTTCCTGGCTGGTGAGCTAGTCTATAAATGCGGCGTGTGCTTTTTGTCTTTGCGGACCTGGCGGGCAAGCTTTGCGTGCTGGATGTTACCATAAAGGACAAGGTTCTTCGTCTCATTGGGGTTTATGCGCCCAATGACCATGCACAATGGTCTGTTTTGTTTCGGCAGATCACGCCGTTTTTGACAACATCTCGTTCGGTAGTTCTAGCGGGTGATTAGAATGCCGTCCTTGATCCCGATATAGATTGAATAGGGCAAAAAGCGGATACTAACAACCCGGGTGTTAAGCCGTTTCGGGACTTCATCGATGGGTTTCATAAGTATCGAAATGAGCACCCCCGGAAGGTAGTATGGACTTGGACTAGGGGTGGCAGCTCGGTTTCGGTGGTGAGCGCAAGCTACATCGACCGTGTTTTAGTTAAGAGAGTCGAAATACGGCTCTTAGAATGTCCAAGTTTCCATTATATAGTTTACTCGGATCATAGGCTTATCCGGGTTCGGGTAAACTTAGATAAGCCTAAGGTTAGGATGGCTGGTTACTGGAAATTGAAAGCATGTTTGGTGAGCGATGGTTGGGAATAAGTGGTGGAGTTATCTTAAATCAAAACTTAGGTCTTTTGCTGCTGATGTTAGTCGATGACTCAATCTAGCAGGTTTAGCAGCGCAAAAGTTTTCTGAGGAAAAAGTAGATCGGGCGATAAAATCCCGTGATAGTGGGAACGTAGCCTTAGCTAAGGCGGAGCTAGCCTCCTTGCTTATCAAGAAGGATCAAGCTCTAGTAGACCGGATATGTATGCAATTGGATGAGAACGGCGAATTCTGGAAGGAAGAAGCTCGTAAAACTTTCCATCGTTAAGAAGTGTGCGTTCGTGTGAGGAGGAGGCCGGTCGTTCATCACGAGGCGAGGGCGCCTTCTATCGGGAATATCGGCTTGCCCTTAAGCATCTCTTACGGGCGAAGGATGACATCTCCGACGTCCAGCCGTAAAGCATTATATCATGTGCTAGTGAGGGGGA
The DNA here is from genome assembly GCA_903632075.3 of Acanthosepion pharaonis. Classification (NCBI taxonomy): domain Eukaryota; kingdom Metazoa; phylum Mollusca; class Cephalopoda; order Sepiida; family Sepiidae; genus Acanthosepion; species Acanthosepion pharaonis. The sequence continues at coordinate 72,096 of CAHIKZ030002866.1, read as the reverse complement.
ACGTTCAGGATGCTTTGATAGGCGAGATCGGTCTGACGAAGCGGGAGGCTCGTTGCATATGGCCTTGGGCGCCCGGGTTGAAATGTCTCACTAATACTGAGGCATCACTCACCTGGCTGTTAATTCGAGGGGCTCTCTGGGTCGCCAAAATACTTCGTTCAGCGGGTTTGGCTAAGTATCCAAACTGCGTTCGCTGCAGTGGGGAGTTTGAGACCCTAGGTCACGCTTTCTTTCATTGTAGTGTCGTAGCTCCGTTGTGCAAGTTTGTTGAAAGCAATATGGTTCGCATCCTGCGTGGAAAGTTCTTTGTTCTCGAAGCCAGTTCCGTTTGTAGCAATATAATACCGCCGTTGACTAAGACTGAGCACTATGTATTCCTTTGCTTACTGGGGGTTGTGCGAGTCGTAATATGGATGACACGACAGAAGGAATTTCATGGGGTCAAGAAGTTTATCTCTTCCCAACTGATCTTGTTCTTTAAGCATTAGCTTAAAGTCAAGATTAGGACGGAAAGGTAGCGTCTCCATCCATTGGAATTTGGCGAAAGATGGGTGAGTCTTGCACGTCTCTGCCGAGTGAAAGGTACTGATTTAAAGTGGTTTTTTGATTGTCGGTTAGGCATAAAGTATATTGGGATTACTGAGTTGAACATTGACAACCCTTCCCGTTTATAGGTTAGTGTAGGTCGTTTTTTTCTCTTCTTTCGAGTTAACTTAGCTAGGGTATGTATGCTCATTGGCCCCTTTTTTCTGGCCCTATTTTTTCTTTTTCCCCATTCCAATTGTTAGATGGATAGTAATATCAGTTCTCTGGTGGGTGCAGCGCGTCTTTCGTTTCGCGTGTGTTTTTCGTATTTGTTGTTGAGTTTGAATGAGTGTGTGTTTGTAGTGAGTGCTTGGCTTATACGAATATCTTGCATTTTTCAAGTCCTGCATTGTTTTTCGTTCAGTTAACTGATGTTATACCACAGTTAGGGCTGTGGGTTTTTTTTTTTTTATTACTAACACTCTTTTGTTTAGTTTATTGTATATAGCTTTGTACACATTGTAAATATTCCTTGTTTTTTCTAGATTTTTAATTCGTTATTTTATTCGCCTCCCCACACAGACACTGAATTGTATATATGGGGACTATTTCGAACTTCATAGAGTTTCTGAGGCATTATGGTGTATGACAGGGGTCGGCAACTCATTCGACCCCGCGGGGCAGATCGTGTTATAATGACGGGTCGCGGGCCGGACGAAGGCCATTAATGAAAAATTAAGGAAAATTACATATGCAGACCACCTGTCAACCTAAATATTTAAAACCATAATGAAAATAAACATTGAGAAATCAGAAAAACAAAAGAAAATCTAAAATTAAAAAACACCTAACAAAAAAATTACTTTTCCTCAAGGAACGTCAAAATACTTCAAAGTGAAAAAATCAACCGGAGTGAAATGGATGAAATTATGACGTGTAGGTTTGAAACTGTTATTGAAAATTGTTCCACAAACGAACCACACACACACACATCTAACAAAAACGAAGCACATATACCCATACATACGAGTATAGTTGCAAACATATACACTTACGTACGTACACATGCGGTATCATCCACACATTCATGAGGCATGTATGTCTAATGCGTGTATGTTTAACTGTCTTTAGATTTCTGCTACCTCGCATGTCAGTCCCTCCCTGGCCTCTTTCACTTTATCGTTCCTTTCGCTTCTGTTATATTTAATGTAGCCAAGGGTCATAACAAATATGTATCCATTATTTGACATTAAACGTAGGCAACGCAACTTAGTAAAATAAGTCTCATGAAAGATAACTGGCAGATAGTCTAATATTTTTAGTGCACTGAGATGTGTAGACATTCTATGGAGAATAACATATAGCAAATTTCATTTGAAGGTTGCGGGCCGGTCAAAATGCCTTCGCGGGCCGGATCCGACCCGCGGGCCGTAGGTTGCCGACCCTTGGTGCATGAGGTAAGAATGGTAAGTAAGAATGAGTTGTTTTGGTGAATGGAATATTGTTTGCGTGTTTGGGTCAGTGTTTGTGGCTAACTAAGTTTAAGGTTAAGACAGAAGATGACCATCCTTTTCCCCCCTCCCCCTTTTTGGCATTGTGCCCTATTTACATTTGGTATGCCTGACTAAACATTGAATGTATACATTAAAAAGAAGAAATATATTAAGATTGTTCAAAGACTGCATCTGCATTAATCCGACATGCCTACATTGTAACAGAGAACAGAAAAGACTGGCGATATTGCAAACCAGTCTTACGACAACCTCTTAAACGACGTTTAAACACAGAAACTATTACATGTAAGCTTTGTTGAAGATACGGCTATTGTTTTCGCAGTAGTAGTTTTATCAATATATATATATATATATATATATATATATACTACGTGTATTGGCATACTTTGCCTATAATTTTTTACGATAGTCATTCCTCTTGCGCTGACGACATTTGGCAGTATCTTTATCATGACAATGGTAACCTGTTCGAAGATGATTACGAAGCCAGCAAGGGAAAAAAGAACCCCGTAAAAGATCACAGTAAAACAATAATAAAATACACATTTTCAGCCCGAATCATTTCCCAAAATTTGACCAAATGATTAATCAGAATTTTGTTTGGAAATCCTTACTCAGTTGGGTTGGAAACTTCTCAACATCTTCCTAATATCTAAAGACTCAAGTGTAAAAACCCAATAATAGTAAATATTTAACAAAATATCAATTTCACATATGCCACGATTCTGGATATCATGAGTAAATAAGTTTATATATTAATAAAGACTGATTGAGAATTCATGACAGAATAGCAAAAGAAAACTTCAAATCAAGATTTAATTAATCCTGAGTAAAAAAATGTCTGACTTTAATATAAAATAATCAGTCAACATAAGTTTAACACATGGCAACATTAAAGATAATTAAAAGAAAAAAGGGGCTTGTAACAATTAGCCTCATTTACCTGTACTCTAATCAGTGTTAGAATTCTCTTACTTAGAAATAATGTAGCTCTGTTTACACTAAATACTACAAAATCAAAATTACCTCAACCCTGGCAAGAATATGCAGTCCTTACGGTGTGTCGACCATCGTACTTCATGTGCGATAGAATTATTAAACCCTTCTGGAAAGTATATGCAGCAATATAATACGGCGAGAATGCATTAGATCTTTTAAGAGATACCGATGAGAGAATGAGATGTCATTATTCCAATTTCAAACAGCGAGACGAAGGTTTCATTAAGTACTTTTTCAGCATTTAATGTTCCCGAGATGAACTTTCAAAAATGTTTTATTTCTCGTATATCCTTATAAAAAAAAGAATGCATGATCCAGTTTTGTCAAAAAAAGAGCTGCCCAAATTCTAAAGTAGTCACGCATTTCAGTGTTAAATGAAGAGCGAGTTGGTTTCCACTGTTCTGATATGTTCTATCAAAGAACTAACCAAAAACTAACCAACCATAATTTTCCAAACACACTCTGATGAAATATCCTTTTAATCCCACAGAAATAAACTCTTATTATTGTTAACTTTAAAATTCGTCTTCCAGATTTGGTCGTAAACACTAGACGGTTCAATTGATAACTGCGTTTCGAAGTAACTTATGAGTGTAAATGAAATTTATATTTGGTGACGAGGACAAGTTTTGATTGTATTATCCCATCGTTGCATTTTTATAAATTGAATTAGATTATGTCTATTGCCTATGACCACTATTGCTGTTCCTACCAATACTACGACTAATAAGATAACGGTAGTCATTACATCTATTCAACGGGCAGTTGTTATCAGTTTCCTGAAACAAAACATAATAGCATTTTACATTTGGCATTTTACTAAGCCCGTCGGCATTTTGATGATGTCACCATCATGTCTATTTCTCCTCCTCCTCTTCCTTCTTCTGCTGTTTTGTACAATGTTATCAACGTTATCGTCTGCGTCCCAGTAAAAGAAAATGACGTAATATAAAGCCTGACTTCCGACCATTAATCCATTGGCTTCGACTACAACGTTTTGGTATATCTATAAAGATTTGTTCAAATCTCGTCTTTTACCTCTACCACCGGCCAAAAGTAAACAGCAAAGCATCAATTAAACATAACCTTGTCGCATTGCATGCTGTGATAAATACAATGATATATAATAATATAATCTATAGCTATGAAATATGTAATGATTTACGCTATGTATGTGTGCGTACCTATGAGCGTGTGTATATGTGTGTGTGTGAGAGAGAGAGAGAAAGAGCGAGAGACAGAGAGAGAGAGAGAGAGAGATGGGGCGTGAGAGAGAGAAAGAGAAAAACTTCTCAAATATGTCATGGAAGCATTAATGTTCTGTTAAAAATCGCAATATAAACCGCACACAGAGACACGTATACACACACATGCCTAACACGCAGGCACAGACAGATAGATAGATAGATAGATAGATAGATAGAGAGAGAGAGAGAGAGAGAGAGAGAGAGAGAGAGAGAGAGAGAGAGAGAGATGTGGCAAGGTGATAGGGAATATATCAATCAAACAAGTTATACACTGCGGCATTCATTTCTCACTGATTCGTCCATAAATCTAAACTTATTGCTAAACATGTTTTTTACCCTAGAAATATTTACATAGGTTCTTAGTTATGTATAAGTGTGTACGCAAATATGTATCTGATTATCTATATATTGATAATTGTATATACGCAATAAAAACTATTAAGCTGAAAGACAGTTGCAAAAACACGCATACATGCATATATATCTTATTTTATGACCTTTTATGACATAGGCAATCATTGCTCGCCATAATTTTTTTCGTTTATCTAAATAAACTCTGACATTACCATCCCTATTTATGTTTGAACGTTCACACATATATTTTAACATATATTTTAACAATGCGCGCGAGCGCGCGCGCACACGCAAACGGACGTACACACACAAGTACACATACATAGGTATTCCAAATGTTGCTTTCAGCTTTGAGTCGTTTACTGCATAATAACGAAATCTTTTCCTTTTCTACTCAAATCACGTGATGTCCACATTTCTCGATTTAGAGATAGCTTCCCACGCCACCAAGTGCAGTTGATGCAAAAGATATATTTAGGCACCTTTTTTTATTTTTTTACTTCTTTTGCTCAGACGACTTTAACTTGAAGAGAGTCTGATTGTAATTAGAAACTCTAGTCTGGACCACCAACGTAAATATAACTCTAAGCATGTATAGAGCGAATCGACAATAATGTCTATCTTTTATGTACACAAAATATTGGCAGCCGACGTTTGTTCAACGTGGTTAGTGTGGATTCTCATTTTGCATGTGAGGCTTATTTGGTTTGTCTAGACATTTTTTTATTTTAATTTTAACACCTACACCATTTTGAGATTGTAGTGGTCTGGTAATAAGAATGGACAATTGTAGATGTCTGTTTGTTGATAAGGATAGATGTTTGTTTACGGCTGCGTGAATAACATGACCACACAATTTATATTAAACATAAAATACCACAAAGCATGAAATACAATATAAGTACATAACATTTGTATTTATTTGTGTGTTGATGTACATGCGTGGAAATTAAAGATCTGTTGGAGTTATGTCTCTTAGACAGGGAATATTTTGATCTGAACTCACAAAAGTTGAATTAATTCTAAAGCCAAGAAATGTTGAATAAACTGTAGTTTTAGAAGAATATTTCAAAAAGAAAAGTTCTTGTTGCATGATTGGAAATGTTCTGTATGTTTGTAATGTAGGTTGGAAAAGTTCGTATGTACATGCATGCGCGAATATGCTTTTAACGTCTGACCACCCATGGTCTAGACGAGAATCCTTAAGATCACATCTTCGCAGGAATTTGGTAAAAGAGAATGAGCGAACTCGTGTCTGCTATTTATAGATAATGTAATCACGTGACAAGTTTACAGAAAATGGCGGGAAACTTGACTTGGCGACGCGCTGGAAAAATATTTGTACGTGGGTGGATTGCAACGCCCACTTGTGTGCTTATTGCCCAATTAGAAGCTGATATTTCCTGAAAATATGTACTAAGCTGAGCAAGCTATCTGATCCACTTTTTGCACAAAAATGTACAAAATTATACATTGATAAGGAAGTGGTAGCGGGATGCTACAAGATGAAATTTTTTGTATTCAAGTGTTTGCGCGAAGATCTTTTTTTTTAATATTGCGAAGATTTAAGTCATGCATCAAGAATGGACTTTACAAATAAAATCCTACCTCTTTTACCAAGAAGAAAGGTTTTGTCTTCGTTTGTCTGTCCGAGAGAATAATAATAGTAATAATAATAAAACATTTAAAATTTAATACGTCAATCAGTTTCTAACAAGATTATCAAGATTATTTTATCCTAAAAATCAAAGAGTTTACTGCAAGACAAGAGTTATATTTATTTATTTTCAATTTTAATTTACCTTTCCTTGTTGTTTGCAAAAAGGGAACGGTATTTGAGATCGAACTATGGATGATCTTTGATCTGTAAGAGAGAGGATACATCTTTTTAAAATAAATGTCATAAGACGCTTGTTTAGCAAGAAGATAAATAAAATTGTCATAATTTGATTAAAGAGTTTATTTAACAACCAAGCTGTATATTGATAGTATTGATACTATTCCAGTATTTATCTTCATCTGGGATTGGTTTTGAAAAGGAATTTTATGTTCTGTTCGCTGACTGAATAGCCATATTTCAGTTAGATTAGTTAGTAGAGATGACTGTCGAAAGTCAAATATTCTGAAGCATAGATTTTGTGTATGAACTAAAAATAGGATAGAGCTGTCCGCTACAGAGTTCAAAGAAACAATCAGAATTTTGCAACTAGCCAAATGATGTTGAAAAAATGTTCGTGAGAAATTTGATGAAACAAGACAAATGTGTGTATGAAACTTTCAAAGTAATTTGACTAAATCAAAAGATTACTTTAAATATGTATGAACGTAGATTGACCAGAATATCCGAAGTTTTTCTACTTGAAAAGTTTATTAAATTTATTCAGTATTTGATATTTTGATATACGATCTCATATCGCTCATAACCCTCAGCTCCATTCAGTAGCAGACTCGTAGACACAGTTTTTTTTATCAGTAAGGTGTTTGACTAACAGACACAGATAAAGAAAAGCAAAACACACACACTTTTACTCACTCACAAAGAGAAATATCTACAATTTTTCATATCCCATAACCACATAATCCTTGTAGTTTAAAAGATTAACTGTTACCACAAGTGAAGTAGTAGGTTATTCCTAACAGATGTTGTAAAAGATGTCCTAATTCAGTGCAAAACTAGTCTCTCTTAAACATGAAAACTCTGTCGCTGAGTATATATATATATATATATATATATATATATATATATATATATATATATATGTGTGTGTGTGTGTGTGTGTGTGTGTGTGTGTGTGTGTGATGGCGTCTGTGCGTGTGCGCGCTTGCGTGTATGTGTGTATGTGTGCGTGCGTTTGTGTGAAAAAGAAATGGTTGATTTATTGGATATTTAAAAAAAATTGCTGTTTTAGTTGTATTTAAACACTTTAATAAAAATTTTATATTCAGTTTTAATCTTCTGGGAATGGTGTAAAAAAGCACCGAAATATTTACAAGGTTTTATTTATTTTATTTTCACTTTTAAACATTGGAATGTTCTAAGGTTCTGTGGTTCTAGCAATTTCCTGTAAAGCTTAAGTCACTGCTTTTATTTTTCACCGAATCAAAAACAAAAGTGAACGAGACAAAATTAAACATAATTAATTGTTTTTATGTTTTAAGACTTACTATTTTTATACAATAACATTTCAGAAATATCAAAAATGAGTTGTTTTTGGAAGGTTTATAGAAACAACATAGATTTCTGTATTAGATTATTTTTTATTAAACGTGAATTATTAGATTGTAATGAATTTAGAATTTGTAAATTTACAAAATAACACCTGTTAATAACTTAGTTGTACGTCGAATCAAAATAGTGACAGTATGTTTTTTTACAAATGTCTAATAAAAACACCAGATTCACCCAGTTTTTATTCGTCTTTTTACCTATGCTGAATAAGTATATAACTATAAACTTTTTTGATATTTGATGATAATAATATCGATATCTGGGGATTTGACAACTGATATATATTTGTGATGCGATCAAGCACTATACAATACAACCAATTGACTTTTTATCATAGTCAAAGAGGACAATCATACCACTGATTTTTTCCATTTCTTCCTCACAGGTGATAAACGGAGTAAAACAAACACGCTCTATATCGGAAATAGAACTGAAACCCTCAACGTTTAAATGCCAGTTTATTTCTGTCGAGTAATGACCTTTAAATTGAAACTATTTTTTAAAAAGGACCTTCTTGAGGCGCAAATACATACATACATACATACATACATACATACATACATACATACACATAAGAACATAAGTATGTCTAACATTAAAAACTATTGACATTTTATATCTTAAATTTAATTATCTATTTTTCTAATATGCGAGTAATAGTGTGGTTGTTGTGTCTAAACAGATTGGCCAAAATTCATGTTGTGTAATCCAAGGTTTCGAATCATATATGTCATCATCATGGGGTGCGAGTAAGAAACGTAAATTGTAACATTATTTTTTAAAGTGTTGTATTTTTGTAAACCAAATCGAATGCGGCTGAACACAACAAGTCATGTGTAATGACTTGTAAGATTTTTTTTTATCTCTCATTCTGGAATGCATATTAAAAAAAATCTTAGTTATATCGCAGAAATATATGATTGAAATGTAATTTTCAATTTACAGGTTTATACTTCTCCTCTGCGTTGAACACAGATTGTTGCTTAGTTTTAATTTCTGCGGAAAAGTGGGTACCATCTTAATATACACAATTGAGTAGAAAATTTAAAATGACAGCAATCGAAAAGAAAGCCTTATGTTTATATTCATTCATAATATTTCAACCGCTTTTTATTGCACATTTTATTCTACATTACGTCTTTTCCGAGATTAATATTGGTAAACCCTTTCCTCTAGAAACTTGTCTATACGAATCAATTGCCTTGAGAATTACAACAGCTCAAATATAAATTATGTCTTTCATTTTTCATTTTCTGCAAATACTAGTTTTGTCACTATCTTTACACACACTAGTTGTATTAGTAGTAATATTATTTCGATGTTATGAAGCATTTTTAGTATTTTTTCAACACATGCCATGGAAATAGCGATAGACCGGCGAGAGTTTCTAGACGTTTCGCCTGTTGGGGTTGTAGGGTGGAAAATCACCATCCTCAAGGCCACGCAGATGCATTTAGACTCAAGACATGCAAGTGAGAACTGGGAAGCTGCAGCTCAGATATGAACTCCATTTTTAGTCTGATCAGGCCCTTATAAAAATAGCAGGCAATTTCGTTCTTGTAGAGAATAACGGGTGAAATCAGATAATTACTGGAGCGGTACAATAAACCCAAATTGAGCAATAGAGAAGATGCTCATCAAAATAGGCATTGTAATGAGGGTTACGAGATTTGGCGAATTCGTGCGACATGGGAACAACAGTTTTCAAATCACCGATTAGAAAAATACGCCCTAAAAGATTAAAGAAATTTAAACCGTGGCTGAAGTCTTTCATCGAAGAAAAACAAAAGGGGAAGAACATTAAACACATTGCACGCTATAGACATCGTTCACATCGCATCGCATAAATGGATTTATTACTTGTCTTTTTTAAATTCACAAATTGTGATCATGTCATTATATCTTTGATATACGTCATACTTTACTCTGAAGATGAAATTATTTGCTGTAACCTGTTGACATATATATGTCGATTAAAGCCTGATAGTATAAACAATGTTTTCCCATTTGGGGAATTATCGATGTCAATTCAAGGAGAAACATATGCAAAAAGAGAGAGAGAGAGAGAGGCGGGGAGCCTAACAAAACTTGTGTGAAGCAAATGACCAAATCCAATCCGCAAAAAGTTTTCCAACGTCGTAGCGACTTTAATGGGTTAAAAGTTTTAGACACTTTCATACTATAAATATCAACCAAAATTAGTCATTTTACAGTCATCCATACTTTTCACAAATAATAACTTTAGCTGTGATTTTTATAATAATTCTCGGATACCAAGAACCTTTAAAACCCCTCGAAGCATTATATATATTTATATCTATATATATTTCATACTAGCAGCATGGCCCGGCGTTGCCCGTGCTTGATTCAAAAATCGCACGACTCATACAGCAATCGCTATCACTTGACTTAAAATATTTTTGCCCTTCCTTGCCTTTAAAGGAGTGCCCTTTGCCGTGCTGATGTTGCTACATGCCTTACTTCTTGCCTATCTCACACTGCGAATTTTTTCTAAGCTCTATACTAAACATTAAATCTGTTACGAAAAAAGAACTAAACAAAATGGACACAAAACGATCAGCTTTTAAAAAAGGACTTGTAACTGGAAGAACCGAATGAAAAAAGAATGTTAACAACAAATACTTTTTCACACCCAACCCAGTTCTGCGGAATCAGAATCAACGTTGAGTTTAAGCAAGCGAATGAGCCAATTGGAGTAAAGTGCCATGCAGATTTAAATTTTCCCACTTGTGACGAATGCAGCTATCGATTTTTTTTTTGCATGCTAGCATGCTAGTTAACATTCGTGTCAGTCAGCTGTTGGCTCTCATGCTAGCCAATAGAATCTTCCTGCCTATTCGTGGCTCTCACTCTGGCCAGTAATATATATATATATATATATATATATATATATATATATATATATATATATATATATATATATATATAAATGAATTAAGATCAAATAAAGATAGAAATGCAAGAGAATGATAGGATAAGGGACAAATAGGAAATCTTTATCTGACATTGCTTTGCTTTTATTAACATTTGAGATGAGGAGGTTTATTTTCCACGAGGGTCGGCCAGGTGAAGGCGAGAGGGGGAGCACGTCGCGGTGTTTACTCATTCCCCCACGAAAATGAGATGTGACACAAGGTCCGATTAATGTGGGGACCCGAGCGTGTACACTCGGGCTGGGACAAAAATTCCCCTCAGCCCCAGCAACTGTCGGTTGCGCTGGCCTCGGTACAAGCACCGATCCCTCCCTATTGGGCAATGGGAGGGCGCGGCCTCGGGCAGCTGTTCCCCAGGGCTGGGCACCTCTTCAGTATTATTTCCTCAGTTGCCCCTCTGTCCTCAGACAGATAAGCCCTTGAGCGCACTCTGTCCAAGGACAGAGACGCAACTGAGAGATGATAAATAATGCGCGTACACCCCTCCAAGAAGGGGGAGTATATTTATTTTGTAAAAAATACAAAATTGTGGCACACGGCCGAAGGGAGAAGGCTGGTCATTCACTAGCTATCCTATTCCTAGTTAACCACAATCATGACCCATTCATTCAATTACACATTCATCACAAGAACTCATCCATCCCTTTCCAAATCTGCACACACCACAATACCACATATACACAAGGGTCCTATAAAATACCCCATAGATTATAAATTTATAATGTTCATATATATATATATATATATATATATATATATATATATATATATATATATATATATTTCATGACACATGAATTGCTGGGGAAGGGATATGAACTCATAAAAGAAACTCAAACTGTTAACCGAAGATAAATAAAAACAAAACAATGTTAGTAGGAACCGTCCACCCATCAAAATAATAAGAGCGGCCGCTGTATTCTATCGATAGATAGAATCAAGAAGCAAACTCACTAATGGAATGGGGATGGGGAAAAAGACGGAATGGGAAATTCAAAGGCTGACTCAGCCGAGATGAAAAACAAAGGGACAGAAAAAAAGGGGGAGGTTGGTAATCTCGACATGAATCATAATAGAAGAAAAGGCCGGGAACAGGCCGGGAACAAAACTTATTCACATTAACTAAGAACACAAAATAGTGTCTAACTTAACCGGGGGAGGGTTCACAGGAAACCACCGCGTTGCGCTAAGGGGACTTAAAAAAGAATATCAAGGCTAGCCCCGTTCACACAAACCAGGCTCGCCTCAGTCATCCACTTTTCATTGAAATCTGTCGAAATCAAACGCTTTCGATCAGTTCTGATTTTCACCCTAAGCTGATGCTTAAAGAAAACAATCAGATCCTGATACGAATAACGTTCATTTTGCAAGATTCCGTCCTCTCTCGACTTCCACACCACCATTCTTGCCACGGCTAGCAACGCAAAAACCACCATCCGTTTTACCCCGGAGTACGGGGGCGACACATTGTCCCACGCGTACGCGAGATCAATGGACACGAGCTGATCGGGAGCGATACGAGCCGTCAACTCGCCGACATAATCCCAGAAAGGGCGCACCTGAGGACAATGGTAGAAGGCGTCCAAAGCCGTTTCTTCTAAACCAAGGTCACACCGATGACAATCTGGCAAATTTGCCAAATCTGCCTCGCCCCATCTGAAGAGTCATTGAGAGGTAGCACGTTCCGAATCAATCGCCAGCTAAGCGAAAACTCAGGGTTGCTGATATAATCCGCCGCTGGCGCCCAAGACCAAAACGAGCGCAACTCCGATGCCGACAAGCCGAGCCGGTCACACAGAGGATCCTTCGCGGCCCCCTCCACTAATTCATGATACAATAGTCTTCGACGCCGAGAAAGGTCACTGGGCCGACACCCGCTGAGGAAACTCGACAACCTTCCACGACCGCGACGGCGCTTACCCCAAGAAACGGGGGGAGTGATGGTAAGGCATCCCTAACACTCGGCGCCAAAATCGAGTCCTCCATCAAAACGCGGCGTAGGAAAGCCAACCTCGAGGCATGGCGATGGCTCGCCAGGTGTGGCAATCTGTACACATGGGTTTCATTTGGACACCATGTGTATTTAAAGTAGTTTCCGGTTATTATTTTTTAGTTAGGAGGACTTGTTTCATTTGTTTACTTTTTGTGTTTCGTTCTCTGAAAAAAAAAACGCTGAGTCACTGGAAGTTAACGGCATTCGTTCTGTTTTCCGCGGTGACGCTTTCAGGCGTTTGAGTAGCCGACAGTAACTTCCGGCCGGGTGCGATACCCTTACACGTGCTTTCAAATTGATTTCGTGCAAAAACAATTGTGTTTTTCCAATTTTTGGCGCTGTCAGAACCACCGCCGGGTAATTTTACGTTATTACGTTAATTATTGAAAAATGTAGGAAATACCATCCCATATATAAACGAACAGACACACACACACACACACGCACACACACAAACACACACAATCTGCGTTTTATAATACGTAAGATTTCCTTTTCCAAAGAGCGTGTGATTACATAACATTCATAAGACATAATAATAGACACGAACTTTAAAAAATAGATTACCTATAGCAATAAATATTTAACCTTTAATTTCGATATATTCATTGACATGTCCTGATATATACATAATTTTTGCCACGTTTGTTTTCAGAACACTGCGTTAGCAAATTAACAAATCATTGAATAAACACAATTTCGTGCGCATTTTCTTCTTGAAACAATCGCAATAGATATTATAAACAAATGGTGTTCTAAAATAAAATAAAAAAGTTTAGATTAGATTAAAGCATTCCACCCAGTAACTGAAGTTTACATCTACAAATAAAGAACCTGCAACATCTTTTGGGTTGTTTGAATTTACCAGAATACCTTTAAGACTACGAAATGTTGCAATTACCTTTCAGCGGTTAAATGGTGAGGGATTTACGGGTTTGTCAATTGCCTATGCTAACTGATTCAACATTTTTAATGCCAGCAAGATCAAAGAGTAATGCGAACAGCCCTTCCAACAAATTTTCCAAAGATTGTCCCAGAACTGTGAACAAGTGTATATTTTATACAATAAAAATAAAAATTGTAGTACACGAAATTCAACCCTTGATAAAAATTATAGAGTATTCGCTTGTTTTTTTTTAAATTTATTTAGCAGTAAATAAATTACTCACAGATAAGATGCAAAACATTTTTGTTAAATAGTTGAACATTCTGGCTTCAGAAAATATACCTTAAACAAATATTTAATCAATGGTATAATTTTCCCTTGTAAATTAAAATATTATAGAATAAGCAAATACAGACATTATCAAGTAAATTGATATAATACTTATGTTGATCTGGGGAGTATTTGTGGACTATACACACACATATCGGGAACAAAGCAATTGATCAATGACAGAAGACATCACAAACAATTAGCAAACAACCAAAGAGCTTTAAAATAGTCATAATGCTCGAGTCCAGACTAGTTACTAGAGAAAAAAATCGGACCCTCTTAAAATCAGTCTGATCTCGGCAGACATAGTAGAGAGTACATCACGTGTTCTTTCAAATAGAATAATTCCCAAATCAATGGTTTTGAAAACCTCTAAGTCTGTGAGCCGGTGGTAATTCTAAAGACAAAAAGCAACAACAGGAAAAGACCCACTTGGTATTGTGACGTTCAACGAAACACTGTCAACATCTAATCACAATCACCACAGAAAAAAATCATCAAAGATAACAGACGCTATTTGATTGTCTTCCTTTCTCTCCTTCAGAACTTAGGTACATGAACAAGCCTCCTCTCTCCTATCAGCATATATCTTCTTTTACACGCATACATACTCATAAAATTATTTTGACATAAGGCTAAGATTAAGACTGTGAAATCTAAATAACATTTCTCCATAGTGTTTTTTTTTTTAAATTATCGTTTGTGTTCGATCTGCTGTCTGTTTGTTGATATAGAAGTAGATCACCATTATTTTTATTATATATACAGTTTCGTTTTCTTATTCATTCTTAGTACTTTTGAAGACTAAAAACTTTGTTTCAAAATCGAGACTAATAGAATATTTGTCATCACCTTAAATATAAATATTGAGGTATGAGGGAAAATACTCGTTGGTAATCGCACACATGCACACAAACGAACACAGGCAGAAAAAGAGATAGAGTGGGGGGTGAGAGAGAGGGGAGAGGGAAAGAGGATGGGGCATAGTTTTACATTCATTCTGACATTCGGTCAGGCCGGGCGTTCAGCAGCCGTCAGCAGGAGAGCATCAACCACCGTCAACATGTGTGAACTACTATGAGAGATCGAACTAGATCCGAAAGCCGGCTTATGAACTTTACCACAAGGTAGCTGTCCCAAACCCACACGTTACTGTTGAAATAAACCACGTAAATCTATTTCTGCTGTTGTCGTATTTCTTTCTTGCAACCATACGCTTGTCTATAACAACAGTTACATCTAGCCATACGCAAATGTAAAATGATGAGACCTTGCTAGTACAGCGATTAAATTAATAAAATCTAGGTACCATAGAGGAAAAGTTGATCAGAACAATTACCATGAAAGAATAAGATAACAAAAAAGTCCTTCCCGTTTTTGACATCATGTTGGAAGAAGTGATCATTGATACGCAAATGAATACTTCACGTACCGGGAAAGCGGTAGTGTGGGGACATTGCTCTTGACCAATGCATCAGTCATGGCTCGAGCAGCGGCGAAGAAACATGGCGATGTCGAAGCAGCTAGTTTGGGGCTGTCTGCTTTATGTCTTTATGTTGGATTTGTTCGCAGTCGCATCAAGTCTTTGAATACGTCAATCCATTGGGGAAAATACTGTAATGAAACATCCCACCTCTCTCAAGCATTGGTTCCAGATCGGGAGATCTGTATCTTTGTGATGAACCCCGCAGTGGCCGGCCACAGGTCCTGTATAATGAAGCCCTGAAAGTGGCCCTATAGGAAGACAACCGCCAAACCTGTGGTGAGCTTATCGAGCGCTCTCGGGTTTCTGATGAAACAGTTAGATTTCACCTGCCCCGCATAGGAAAGGCATACAAATTGAGCAAGTGGGTACCCTAAATACTGTCGGAAGCCGACAAGCAACAATGAGTAACGGCTTGTTTCTCATTGCTTTTTCGGCACCGCAACGCACCCATATTTGATTGAGTGCTCACCAGTGACGAAAAGTAGGTCCTGTATGACATTCCCAAGCGTGCCAGACATAGGACCCAATACCTCACAACACAAGACCACCTCTACATCCACACAAGATCATGTTCTTTATCTGGTGGACAAGTCAACAAGTGGTGCATTATGAGATGAGGACAAACCATCACTGCGAACCTGTACTCGCAGAAGTTGGAACGTGTGCAACAGTCAATGAGGCAGAAAGAGCAAGCAATAGTTAATTGCTAGGGTGTATTGTTCAGGGTATTGCACAGCCGGAGGTATTTTGGCAAAAGATTCTTGGTGTCGATAGGGAATACTTTGAGGAGTAACAGTATGTCAAATTTGCTGTATACCATTAATTTTCTAATAAATAAAATCAAGGACTTTTTGTTTACTTTGTATTTATAGAAAAGTCACAAGGAAGCTACATTACGGCAGTGGGAAAAGGTCTGAAGCTGAGATGCCAGGTCAGGACCAATAACATTGCAAATTTTTCTTCAAAAAATCTCTAAATGTATAACAAGAGTGCCAGACTAGCAATATTCAAAGCAAGGGTGAATGGTAGACTTGTAAGTATATGAGATATAGATTCTGCCGAGAAAAATTTTCTAGTACGACACAGGGAACTGCTGCAACTAGCAGCTGACCTAGCAATTGATTCAATATAATCTTTTCACTTCATGTCAGTTGAGTCAGTTAGTCCGAGAAATCGAAGGTGTCACCATCCGGAAAGCTAGCATCAGTCATGCTGATGGAAAGCAAAAAGTGTTCTCTCAGACGAACACTTTCGTTTTGGGAGGTGTTAAAATTAAAAAACCACTCATTACGCCAGTTAACAACAGATGTAGATCATTTTTTGGATCAATTGCCAATTTGACCTTATCGAACTGATCAAACATACTATTAAGACAGGATTAAATAGTTGTGTCATCAGCACAGATACCGAGTTGAGAACTGATGACATCAGGAAGGTCGTTGATGAAAATTAGGAACAATATAAGAGCCTTGGGGGACACCTGATCTAAAAGGATCTAAAAGAGAGGCCGTTCAAGGCAACTTTCATTTCGCGATATGATAAGAAAGAGGTCAAAAATTCGTCCAGAAATATCATAATCTTTAAATTTTTGTGAAGCAGACCAATCTACCAAACCCATCCAAATGCCTTCGAGATATCCAAAGCAACAGCTCGAATTTCCCCATTCTTACCTGAAACTTGATGGACTATTTCAGCAATAACCGTTAATACATCAGCAGTTGACATAGAGAAACCAAAGCTATATTGCTTTTCTGAAAGCTAGTAGCAGAAAGATGTCTTGTGAATAGGAGGTTCGTTACAAACTTATTGAATACTACATGGTCTGCATGCTTGGCGGAAAGTTTACTGCCTGAAGTAAAATTGTGTCACAACTGAACAAAAATGAATATTATGTCTTTGTGCTTATTCAGCATCATGAGAGTCATGAATTGGACGGCATGGCAAAAGGAATTTCATGAGAGTGATAAGTACTCTTTTTCTTAAATGATTTTGTTTTTTAAACAAAGTGGATGGCGGAACGGGGTCTGGGAGAAATGACAAAAAGACAAAACTTATTTAAGAGCTACAAGAGACAAGGAGAAGGTGGAGTGCCATGATCTCCTAGGTATTGAAGGGACACTGCCCATAAAAGAAGAAAGAAGTTTGATATTTACTAGATAATGGAAACGCATTAGTTTTCTGTTTTTGTCTATCTTTTGTTTAGTTTATTCCTCCTACCGCTCACCATTTTCTTTCTTTTTATGTGCCATGTTCTTTCAGGACATAAGGTGATCATTTCCCTCTATCCCTTGCATCTCTTAATAAGTTCCTTCCCTCTGTTTCCTCCCCCAGACCATGTTCTCTCATCCACCTGCTCAAACTTGTCAGGTATGTCACGCGCTGCTTTCCCTTGTTTCTCTTTTCCTCTATTCGACCTGTGAGTATCAGATTCTCCAGGCCCTCCTTCCTCATTATGTCCCAGAAATTTCAGCTGCCTCTTTCTGATGTTAAGTACAAGCCTCGTCCTTGTTTGCAACCTTTCATCATTGCTCACATGCTCGGTCCATGATATCCTTAGCATCCTTCTATAGAACCACATCTCCGTTGCTTCGAGTCTCTTCTTCATCTTTGAGGAAATCGTCCAACATTCGCTGCCGTAAAGAAGAACAGATGTCACGTAACAGCACAGTATTCTTCTTTTTTTTCTTCTTTTTGTTACCAAAGAAATCCTCCTGTCTCGCAATACTCTGCTCAGCTTTTGGAAGGTGTCCTTGCCCATCCCAATACGTCTACGGATCTCAGCGTAGCACTTACCGTCCTCTGTCACGTCGCTTCCTAGATATTTAAACTTCTGTGTCTGCTCGATTCTAAATCGTCTTCTGTCTTCTTGTAGTTTATGCTTAATCCTTTCTTCTAATTCTCCGTCACCACCATCTGTAGGAGATTTTGTAATTTCTTTTCCGTGTCTGCTATCAGTACTGTATCTCATGTTGTCAAGGTTGTGGCCGTCAATGCTAAATCCTGGTAGGGTTTCCAATTCTCTCAGAATTGCCTCGCTGTATAGGTTGAATACGTCGGCTGAGAAGACGCCTCTTTATATTTTTGTATACTCACTGAATTCGTTCCCTATGCGTATGCATGCTGTTTGTTGCCAGTATAGGTTCTTGATTATTCTGATATCCCCGCGAATATATCAAGGTTGCTGAGCAGTTCCATTAGATCCTCGTGGCGTACTAATATGAGTGTTAGATGACAGATATTTCAGTTCTCTGGTAAATACAGATGAACATTTGTAAGAATGCTTTCGTATTTGACTTTGTATCTAAATCCATGAGTGATTATGTGAATACCTAATTTGAATTGTATTAATTATGCAATATCTTTCGTTCAGTTTACTGATCCCTCTGCCATGATTAGATTGTATGGGAATACTTTACTAACGTTTTGCTTAGTTTTGTAAATGTTTAGTTTTCACTGTAAATACATATTGTAAATACACTTTGCGAACAGTTTTATAAATTCTGTAAATATATTTGTGAAAAGTTTTCCCCACTCCCACAAAGACTGTACATATTACTTTCTTCCAAGTAGCCATGAATATCGTGCCAGTCTCCATTGTATGTTTGTCTTCTATTTTAGTACTAACTTAATTCTAATTTATCATCTGTTTGCCTTTGTTTGTTCGTACCACATTATGAAATGTTTTTCGTATTTTTTCTTTATTAATTGATGTGAATTTAGTTCTCATAGCTTTTCAAAAAGTTTGAATAAATTCTTTGATTTTTTTTCTCGTTGACTCATGCAAAAGTGAACGATATGAGTTCCCGGGTTATTGGGTGAGGCACATTTTGCACTCAAGAAGTGCATATTGGGACTTTAACCAAATTAAAAAATTATATTTCAGTTTCAAAACTAAATTAAAAATTTTATATTTCAGTTGCAACACTGAGTGGCTTGCAAGTTGTTCTTGGACTTCTTGTAAACTGCTTGTTTCTTTTTTTGGTATTGTTTTTTGTGTGTGCGCATTAGTGCGCATGTAATAGGAGTTGGTTTGCTATGGAACACACCTCCCCTTCTCTTTGAACAAGCGCAAACTGCTTTCCAGGTTTTTCTTTTTCCGTAGTATTGATTTTTGTGATGTGTGTGCAGTCTGTGGCAGCGCCTCTCGATTCTGAGGGTACTGGGTTGACAGTTTTCTGGTTACTGTTCCCGACTGGTAGTTAGGAGTCCTAACTCATCCATTGAACACTTGTATAATATCGCGGTGCCTACTCAAAAGACTGTGGTGTATTTTCCGACAGTATAGACAAGGCTATCTCTCTTCATCCGTTTGTTCATATATTTGCGTTCGGTGACTTTAACGTCCACCATGCCAAATGACTTAAAAAATCTATAACTGATCTTGCTGGCATACAAACCCTTAACTTCTCAATTACTCACAAAAGTGGTTGACTTTTCCACCCAACAGCCATGACGGTAAGGCTTCCCTTCTCGATCTCTGTTTCACCTCCATCTCCGAGTCTCTTGGCAACTCTGATCATGCTGTAGTGTCTGTCAACATCTCCTACTCTACCTCTAGCAAAGAACCTCCTACCAACAGAACATCTTTCTGTTATCAACAAGCTGACTGGGACTCGTTCCGTGATTTCCTTCACGATATCCCCTGGAATGTGGTTGTTAATCTCCCTGTTCAAGAGTGCGCTTCTGAGGTTTCCTCCTGGGTAAAAGCTGGAATCGAGGCTTTCATCCCCACAAGGAAATAAAAGGTTAAATCACGCTCTGTTGAGCGATTTGCACATAACCCCATCGTTGGTATTGGGCATCATCTCTAAATTAAACTCCCATAAGTCTAGCAGTTGGTACAGGATTCCTGAAAAAATGTGCTGCTGAACTGGATCCTGTCCTCTCCAAACCATACAGCTACAGCCTCAACGACCCCTACTTTCCATCCTGGTGGAAATCTTTATCTGTTGTGTGTGTCTTTAAGAACTCTGGCGACCTTTTCGACCCATCTAACTACCGTCCTATCAGTCTCCTACCACTCTTCGGCAAAGTCTTTGAATATTTAATCAACGCCAAAGTGGTTAGCACTTTACATTCCATGATCTGCTCTCTGACAAGCAATATGGTTTCCGCTTTGCCTGATCTGCAACTGACCTGCTCACGGTCATAACTGAATTTGTTTACCAAGCACTCTAAAGCGTTTGATAGTGTTTGGCATGCCGGCCTCCTCCGTAAACTTCAGGGATACGGTTTTTCAGGACGATTATTTAACTTAATACAATAATTCCTGCCAAACCGTGTAATGACGGTCGTCCTTAACGGATTCTCCTACACTTCCTTTCTCACGAACGCAGGTGTTCCCCAAGGCTCTATCCTGGTTTCTACACTGTTCCTTATCTTCATTAACGATCTTCCCGATGTCCTCGACAAAATCCAGAGACGGATATGCAATGCAGTTGGCCCTGATCTGTCATCTCGTTTACAGTCGCTCTCTCACAGACGTGCCATCGCCTCCCTCTGTCTTTTCTACAAATATTTTCATGATAACTGCCCCGACGAGCGATTTTCGCTAGTTCTAAAACTGCATGAATTTAAACGTGCCACTAGATCGACATCCCAGTCCCACCCTTTCGCTGTTAAAACGGTTAAATGTCACCGTCTCTTCTACTCCAATAGTTTCATGTCTCGCACTTCCCATCCGTGGAACTCCCTTCCTCTGACTTGCTTCCCTGATAGCTATAATCTTCGACTATTCTAATGCATGTCAATCGACATCTCCAGATGCCTTGACCTATTCCCCGTCCATCTCTTTATTCTTTCACGCCTCTTTACTCTTGCTCCCACTTTCTGTAATCCCTTGCGTGTTAGTGGCACTCCCGCCTTACTTGGGGTGAAAAGTTTAAAAAAAATATGGGACTACTCGGCAGGATTTCATAGAGCAAACGGTGAATTATGCTACCTGTGTATGAATGTCTTTTACAAATGTGGTATTCTTGTGAAAGTCACAATATTCGAGCAGATGGGCTAGTTAAATTAACATTAAGACAAGTGAAGCTCAACACTTCCCCCCTTACCCTATTTTGGCATCGTAGTTTATTGATACTTATTTGTACAATAAATATTGACATCCTGATGATTACGTGTACCACCACGTATGAAGGCACTGGTAGTGGTCGATCAAGAGCACCCCGGAATATATTATGATATACATACAGAGAGAGAGAGAGAGAGAGAGAGAGAGAGAGAGAGAGAGAGAGAGAGAGAGAGAGAGAAGACTTGTACCGACAATAATTTCAATTTTACCGTTCCCGCGTACGTTTACGGTCTCTAAAATAGAGAAAATATTAGGCCTCAGGTTTGTTGTGTTTACAGTCCAAGGGAAACAACTTACCACTAACCCTTTGATTTCTATACTCTTATAAAAAAGAGATTTTAATTGTAAAAGTCAGTTACCTGTTGTACCCGATGGGCAGAATAAACGTTGTTATCTGTCTCTCTGATTTTGTGCATTCATTTTTAAGATACAATAATGTTGTATTTTAGAACATAAAACATATCAACAAATTTATAAAGATGTTCACTGAATTTGTGCCATTTATAGTATAAGTGGAGGTTTTTCTTAGAAAAATCTGTCGTGTTTATGAATAAAAAGCAAGAAAGAGAGGAAATGAAGAAAATGAAAGAAACAGAAGAGGAGATTTTGCTGGTGGCTTCGAGACACATAAGATCTCGTTCGATTTACACCTCTGACCAAGTAAGCAACTGACTAAAGAAAATAAAAGTGTCAAGTGAAACATTTTATGGCCTCTCTGACAATTTATTTCCATTCAGATGTATGACAGAAGCAAGAACTCTTGAATTATTGGCTTAATTCATTACTGTTATTCTACTGGAACAAAACGAGAGTTAGTATATGAACGAGTAAATAGTTGTGTGGATATGTATTTCTTTTCACTGGTTGATCATTTTCTGCTTATCTACAAAAGGAAACATCCAATGTCAAGAGTGGGTCTTTGATTGGGAGAGAAGTAATTCTCTTTCTCACCTTGCTAGACTTTTAAGTAGGTATGAAGAGCGAAGGCATTTTCCTGCATTTCATCATACGGACACACTACAATATGAAGGATAAAAATACATGTTTTTGCCTTTTATGGGAAACGCGTAGTGTCGTCATTAGAAACTGCAAGTGGTATTTCAAATCCTACTAACAGCTGCAGTCTTTTGGTATTAGTGTCCTTGTTTAGCACATAGACCTCGAAATTGGTATTAAAACAAACTAAATACGAAATGATTCGCTCCAGAAACAAAAATCCCAGCCGAAGAATTCTACCTAGGCGAGGGTAATTTGCATATTAGTAAGCTTAATATGGCAGCCAGTTGATAACCGATGATTATTTCGAAAGAAGAGTTTACGATTTAAGCCAACACAGCTTTGTGCAGTTTTTAAGTCAAGCATGTGTGGATAATTTATTGCAACTGTTATAGATAATCGTTTTTCTCAATTTTCTTGGGATCAGTGTGTAGTATTTGTTTTTCACTATGTTTCTGACTTTGGGCAGTTTACGGAAATATTTGAGGGATACCAAGACCCAAGCATTTCAACCTGTACATTCGGGTCTATTTTATCAATAATGGACGACCTTGTTATTTGCTGATCTTACGTATTAGAAAGTGATTTTATGTCGTCTAGATGAGCATCTTAATTGAAAATGAGTGTAAAATGCCTAAAAGTCTTTTCAAGTTTTTCAAAAATAGAATATAGACCAATAAACAAACAGGAGGGAGAAAAAAAAAAGGAAGAGAAAAATAATTAAAAGTTTCTATTGTATTTGCTAAAATACAATGCAAAGATTTTTTCTCCTTTTTGTTACTATCAAAAGTTAATTAGTTATTGAATGAAATACGTGCACAGCAGCTTAGTTGAAAATCAACTTGAAAATAAAATATTTCTGGTTTGTGACTGTAGAACTGCGTACCGCCACAAAAACGCGATATCTAAGATATAAAATTTATTTTCAAAAATGAAAAATATTTCTTGAAACTTTCCTTTTAGTTTTAATTTCAAGCTAATAGATTAAATTTAATATTTCCAATAAGCAAAATACTTTGCTATATTTCAAAACTAATTTAAATTGACTAGATTTTCTTTTTAATCGTTGATTTTTTTTTTGTCATTTCTCTTTACTAAACAAAATCTTTCAAAAATAAAATATACCTTCCTGAAACTTGATTTAAAGTGTAATTAATTTGATTTGAAACAAATATTACTTACTTTTAGTTTAAAATATCGCAGAAATACAATTTTTTTAACACAAAGGTGTTTTGAGTACAGATTGACAACCGGAAGGTTATCTCTTTTTTTACGTAGGACATATCTGTAAAAATTACTTAACGAATATAACGTGAGCGTATCTTTTATATAATTTTTAACTACCCAGTAATCTTAAACATATAAGAAAATATTCTCCGCAATCTATTGTTTTATTGAATTTTAGGTACTTCGGCTTTAAATTTACTATAGTTATCGTTCTTATTTTCCGATAATGTCGTGTATGGATGTCCGTATTTACAAAAATCGGGATGTTTATACAAACACGCACACACACACACACATATTCAAAATGCTTTTTAAAATACTGGACTTTGATGAATTGTAATAAGCTTTTACATTTATTTTTAGTTTTTACTTAATAACAATATCACCTAACCAGTACAAATTAATACAGAATTTTAAGATTTAAAATTCTAATTAAATTTATTTTTAAATTTAAACAATTCTTAAAAAAAATTAATATTCATCAAAAAAATAATTTTCTTAATACAATAGTATCCATAATATATATCTTATTCTTAAAAGCAATTAAAAGCTTTTCTAATTAAATAGTGACTGAGTTTTACTGCATTTTTATTTTATGATTCAGAGCAGATTTTTGGTAACTGGGGATCCTGTTTTACAAAAACAAATTGATGATTTAAATTCTCAAAGGAGTTTTGCGTATAACTAATACAAACATTAAACCATACGAAAAAGAATTTCTCGGAATTATTATATATGGAGTAGGGGACAGATGTAAAAAAAATGTTTTTTCCGAGATTTTTGCAAGAATTGCCAAATCAATTTGTTTTTCACCGTAAAGTGCGGCTTTGCCAAGGTGAGATGTTAGACTGTCTCGTTTGACAGTCTAACAAACAGTCTGTCAAATGGATTATTGGGTGAATTGTTAATAGATATTTCATGCTATACGGTCAAAGGAAACATAGGTAGATTACATCACGTTATTCGGCTAATAATGTCGAAGTTCCACTTGCAGACCATAGACTTCCGTTTTCTGGTTAATGAATAACAAGTAGATTTTGTACATATGGGCACACATGAACAAACATCCATCAATGGATGTGCTGTCTGGGTTGTCAAGGTAAACAATGACTACCCTGATAAAAAATTTATAATGATTAATTAATATAAAAAGTAAAAGATGTATAATTCTTTGTAGATTTGTACTAAATTAATCGTCTCATTCAGAATATAGCTGTATATAAAACTCGAGTGAAAATTTTGTTAAAGTTTTTCTTTTCTGCTCAATTATCAAGGTATAACTAAATTTATTTAATAGTGTTAGAATATTTTTCTTATAGTAATGTTATATAGGAATAAAATGTCACTGCCGACACTGGAGTTTGAACACAGATCGCCAGAGAGCAAACACAGGCGATTCCATTTTGAACAAGTAGATCATGTGATGGTAAAGGAAATGTATATCTGGAAATTACTCTGGGGGTGTGCTTGTCGAACTCTCTGCCTCTGTGTAGAGAGAAACCCAGGCGAGGTGGTAGACAGCTACCCGACCCCGTTCTTTACGGGGTCAACGGGAAATTTTTGCCCGAGCCTAAGGGCTCGGATACCCCACAATAAACTCGGCCTTGTGCCACATCCGACCGCGTGGGGCGGTTAGTGAATATCATCACTATCCGAATTACTTCGGAGGTGTACCACCCCAGACGAGGCCCTGCCAAATGGCAGAGTCTCGTCTGGGGTGGTAGACAGTAATCCGACCCCATTTTTACGCGGTTTAGGGGATATTTTTACCCGAGCCAACGGGCTCGGATACCCCACAATAAACTCGGCCTTGTGCCACATCCGACCGCGTGGAGCGGTTAGTGGATATCATCATTATACGGATTAACTATTCGGATCACTATTCGGTGGTTACTTTTCGAGCGAGTATTATCGATCAAGTACTATTAGTGTGAGTGTTATTCGAAGGCGTCTAACACCAGTATTGTTCAACGGCGGTACTATAGTTCTATTTGCGATTAAAAAGTCGCTACTACAACGGGCATTATGAAAGAGACAACAAGTATTCGTTGACATTACAAATAGAATGTTGACATTAGAATGTTGACATTCAACATTCGTTAACATTACAAATAGAATGTTGACATTAGAAATATTTAAAAGAAAACTTTTTACTTGGTAAATAATGAGTGAAAAAAAATTTTATGCCGATACCCAGTGCGAGCACAACACTCTGATTTCGACATGAATCTGATTCATCAGTGGTTGCGGCAATCTGGACTGAAGCCAGAAACAAAAGACTCCTTGCAACAAAATCTTACCAGGCACATATTTTAAGGAATGGACTTGATTTAAATTGTCGTTTCTGCACACACATTTTAAGAGTCTGTTGTTCGTATAATATTTTATTGCTCTACCAAATGAATTTTAAAATGGTAGGGCAATGCCTGTATTTAAAGATATGGCAGCATTATAACCTTCCCCATACAGAAAAATGGTATGATCAAAAAATAGCACAAGTTCAAGAAAGTGTTGTTGTTACTTTAGTTTACTATCGAACTTCGTCATACACACCGAACGCACAAAACAATCTAAAGATCAGATTTTATCATGAATTTACAAAAAATTAAGCGTTATCGTATCAAGATGATCATATTGTCTGATAAGAATCTTTCAACCAAAGAGTTTATAAATTCTCTAACTATAAATAAAACTTACAAACATTTTAAACAAAATCTTTATTCCATTTGTTGTTGAAGCACTGTGAATGATTAACAAGAATGTTGATACACACGTTAAGAAAATTTCAAAAAATCCATCTTTATGAAAAATACAAATGATTGAGACAATGTGTATTGCCCACTTAGAAGAACTGACATCTCAGGGTGTGTATTATAAAGGATATGGGCGCGGAAAGTGGAATCGTCGAGTCGAGTTCAAACTCCGGTCAAGTCTGTTGCATTCACATAGCACTTGGCTATCTCTTCTTCCATCTATCGGTTAAACAAGTGTACTGTAGAGACTGATCTTTCTAGCCTTGGGTAGCGACCAGTTTAAGAGAAGGGAAATTCGGAATTCCAAATCGTGAAGAAGGCAGTATAAAACCACCCCACTATCTTTCCCAAGAGTGCATAGCAATTCACAGATAATAAAGAAAAAATGTTGAAAGATACGCTTTGGAACGGGTACGATATTTAAAAAAATGTTCAGGAGAACGGCTTTATAAATGATTGTAATAATAATAATAATAATAATAATAATAATTTAGTTATGTATTTATGAAATATTAATTGAAATATTGATAAATATTTCGAGGCTCCCTGGACAAAATTGGAACACATAAAAATCAAAAAATGGTAGGGCAATGCCTGTATTTATAGAAGCCATTTGGATCAATTAGTTTATAAGACTATAGGAACACAATGAAAAGTACTGGAAATTTGAAAAGACGTTAAGCCTTTTGGTATTCTCTAAGTTCCTTCATTCATAATTAGTAGTGATAATAACAATTGGAATTCACTGAAGTCCAGAGGATTTTTAGTTAAGAAGCCTGAATTTATTTAATATTACAGAAAAAAAAAAAGAAATTATATTATTTAGTTTCAACAAGTGGTTTGTTTAAGGATTTCTATATGTTTAATAAAAAATATAATTATCCTTAATTTTCGACAATTAAATAAATTCAAAGTTCCGCTTCTACCATTTTGATGTTCTTTACTTAACGCTCTTTCGTAAACACTTACATTAGGCTATTTTATCGAAACACAAATGTAAGTAAATACTTCAAGTCATTTTTCAGATTACAAAAAATTTAGAAGTGACTCAAATTTTTAGTCATTGATTAGAATTGACAGATTTTCATTCGAATTGAGTATATGGAAATTGTGTAATGTTTCTGTTGAGACATCACAAGTCTTACAACAATTTTGATTCTTAAGAAAAATATTAATTAAATAGTGGTAATCTGCAGGCATATTTTTCCATGTTACCTTTATATTTTATGCACTGATATATATATATATATATATATATATATATATATATATATATATCAATGAATGTACGTGCGTGTATGTATGTTTGTCTAAGTATGAGTTGCGTCCCGACAACAGTTTTAACTCCGACTTCCATAAAAACCCCGATATACGCAACCGTATATAAATCCAAAATTTAAAAATTAATCAGTTTGTCTGACGATCGCAAATAGCGTGAAACCCAGGGTCACAAACTCACATCAATACAACTATATATATATATATATATATATATATATATATATATATATATATATATATTCAAATTCTTATTGTTAAGAATCTGCGCAAAAAAAATAAATCAGGAAACCTTGTTAATATAGTTGATTTTCTTCTCAGTAATCCTTTATCGATATCTCTGTATGAAGGTTAAGGACTATGTGGATTGATAAATACAATGTAAATTAATGCACTAAGTAGAGAATGTTGTGTTTGTCAATTCGCCATTAGAGATAATGAGCAGTATTAGAGGAAAATGGTAGCAGTGGGATCGAATGTGGCTTAATAAGGATGAAATCGACTGTTTCCTTAATAATGTTTCCTTAATCAATCGACAGAAGAAAGGAAAAATCAGAGCAACTTTTTAGCGATTTTTATAAAAATAATTTACATTATTCAACGTTTTATTTACTTTTATTTTCAGCCAGTTCATTCCGTGTTTTATCAGCTTATTTATTAGCTTAATGCATTTGAAATTTGCGGAATTATTCGACCGGAATGTGGCGAAAATTGCTAATAAATAAGAGTAAAATAATCGTTACTTATTATTAACTATGGAATATGAAAACAGACTGTTAAAGTAAAACAATTTTAATATGAAAGTACTTACAAATAAAGAATATTTCAAGACTTACAACGTCGTATAAAAGAAGGTAAAAGCTTTGATGTTATGTCAGTTATACAATCTTGATTTGCTTATTACATATCTACAAAGCAAGTAATGTAAATGTGATGATAAAGGACAAATACAATTGACCTTTTGTACGTGTACTATGAGTCTGAGACTATGAGTCTTTCTATCATCGCTCTCTATCTCTTTCCATTTTTGGCGTTTCTTTTCTAATTAGCATTATCGTAAAATCACATTCAAAATAACATCAAAGAATAACCAGTCATTTTCTACCAAATGTTGATGTCTTGCTAAAAGTTTTAATGACATCAAAAGAATATTTTCTTTCAAAAACCAGTTTACGTCCAGTATTGCAATTAATATTTTCACTTGAGAAGACACTCCTCTCTCACTCTCTCTCTCTCGCTCTATCCCTCACTCTCATTGTACATACACACGCACACACACACACACACATATATATATATATATATATATATATATATATATATATAATTGAACATAGAAGTCAACATTAGAGGCGACAGTCTGTTTCATGCTAAACGCAATCGTCAGGCCACGATTGCGTCTACCATGAAATTGTCGCCTCTAAGTGTTGACTTCTATGTACACTTTTATATTTACACATGCTCTATCTCTCATATTGATCACTTTCCCCATAAATATAGCACATCTTAAGACTATATTTCTTAATATATATATTGTTGTGGGGCTCTCCCCTTTTTACATTAGATGGACTCGTCCAAAGTATACTTATACTGACAGAGAGAATACCTGCGGTTGAGATGCGTCGCGATACAGTCTCGACTTCTGTCGAACTCTCTGCTTTGGCAGAGAGGAACCCGGACGAAGCTTTGCCGAAGGGCAAGGTTTCGTCCGGGGAAGTAGACAGGCCCTGAACCCGTCTAGGCGGGTTCAAAGTGTATATTTTTGGCCTAGCCTAAGGGTTCGGAAAAACACACTTTAAACTCGGCCTTGTGCCACATATATTCCTCGTGGGTGGAATATTAAGTATCGAGATACGTTGAGACAGGTTGAGAGATACGGAGACAGACACAGGGTGTTCTCAGAGAGTTATACAAGAGTCCAGATATATATATATATATATATATATATATATATATATACTTTCTACTAACCCGCATTCCTGGACTACTAATCTTCACTTTAAGTCTGTATTCTTACGTTTAATACACTTATTTTTCTATCTCAATTACTAACGTTGTTTATTTATTTGTGCAGGATTCCATTCACGGAATCTACAACAACTTGGCGACGAAGATTTCGCACTTCACGGGGACTTAAAAAAATATTTGCCGTTGCCAGCGTCCACAATAACTTGGCGACGAAGACTTCACTGTCGTTTAAATACAAGAACTGTTTAGCTTGTGGAAAAATGGGACATAAAGCATCTCAATGCAGAAACAAAAAAAACACACTAGTAGGGTAAGAACTACTAGAATGGACTATGAAGACAAACTAAACACAAGAAAATACGTGGAACTCGAGATCTTCAATAAGAAGGTAAAATTACAGTTAGACTCAGGATCGGATCTAACTATAATTCATTTACAGACATGGAGGAAGCTAGATAGACCGACCATGATGCATACACAGAAAATCGCCAAGTCTGTTACAGGGATGCGTATCAATTTTGAAGGAGAAGTAATTCTAAAGGTAAAATTCAATGGTAAAACGAAAAAATTGTAGATATTTGTAATGAAAGACACAGAAAATTTGGTGGGCACGGATTGGATGCAAAAATTTGACGTATGGGATTTACCCATTAGCTCATTTTGTAAGAAAATAGAGTGCAAACCGTCAGAAGCTACAAAATTAAAAGAAGAACTACACAGGGAATTTCCCGAAGTATTCTCGAGCGGGGTGGGACGATGTAATAAGTTTGCAGCTAAAGGAAATTGTTTTGCGAAATGCGAAAAAGCGAAACGTGCCTTTCGCAACCATAGAAAAAATTGACAAGGATTGGTACAAACTGGAATCCTTTCAAAAATCGAATTCAGTGAATGGGCGGCACCAGTGCTTTACGTAAAGAATTATCACTACCCATTGCCAAACCCGGAGGAAATATTTACCAAGCTTAACGGTGGTAAGGTATTTTCTAAGATTGATTTAAGCGAAGCTTATCTTCAGTTTCCAGTAGAAGAAGAAAGTACAAATATTTTATGTATAAATATTCACAAAGGACTTTGCAAATTTAACAGATTGCCATTTGGGATAAAAGTAGCACCGTCAATCTTTCAACAGACTATGAATACCATGCTCATGGGACAGAACTTTGCTACTGCTTACTTAGACGACATTTTAATCAAAAGCGATAATGTAGAAGAACATGCAACGCATATTAAAGAAGTCTTTAAAAGAATTCAGGATTTTGTTTTAAAGTGAAGGAGAAAAAGTGCGATTTTTTTCTAAAAGAAGTCAAGTATCTAGGCCATATAATCAATGAAAGTGGCAGAAAACCAGATCCAGATAGGGCATAAAAAATATGCCTGAGCCGAAAAATGTCGCAGAGTTGCAAAGCTTTCTTGGTCTAGCGAATTATTACGGTGAATTCATTGAAAACATGCACAAATTGAGGGCTCCTCTCAATGAATTATTGAAAAAAGATAACAAATGGAACTGGACGGAAGATTGTCAGAAAGTTTTTAAGGAGATCATAAAGAAATTAACGCCTGATCTAGCACTAACGCATTTTGATCCTAAACTGGAAATTATCATTGCTAGTGACGCAAGCTCACACGGAGTGGGAGCTTGTATATTACACAAGATGCAGGATGGCACAAGGAAACCTATAGCTCGCATCTAGATCGTTGTTACCAGCAGAGAGGAATTATTCGCAAATTGAGAAAGAAGCGTTAGGCATAATATTCGCCATATCTCGCTTCCACAGTTATATATATGGAAGAGAGTTTACTCTTCAAACTGACCATAAACCTCTTCTTACTATATTCGGATCGAAAAAAGGACTACCAATTTACACAGCCAACAGACTTCAGAGATGGGGAACTATATTATTGAATTATAATTTCAAACTAGAGTTCCTACCGTCGAAGAAAATTGGTCATGCGGATGGATTATCTAGACTGGTACCTGCGAAATGCGAACCTCTGGAAGACTCGGTAATAGCAGCTTTGCGAGCCGAAGACGAAATTAGTAAAGTTCTAAACAATACAGTAAGGGAATTACCAGTGACATTGTTAGAAATCAGAAGAGAAGCTGTAATGGATGAATTCATACAAGAAAAAGAAAGAATTCATAGAAGAAAAAGAAAGAAATCTAGCGGAGTGTTTTTCAATTTGTAATCACGTATTACTTTATAATGAAAGAGTGGTCATACCCAAATCTTTACAAAGACGAATTCTGAAGGACTTTCATCTTGGACACCCAGGGAAAAATCGTATGAAAGCGTTAATGAGAAGTTTCGTGTATTGGCCTAATATGGATAACGACATTACTCAAATGGTAGAAAAATGTAGAGGCTGTGCTGCGGCAGCAAAGACACCACCTATTATACAAAAACCATGGCCTAAGGTGGACAGACCTTGGTCTAGAATCCATGCGGACTATTCCTCTCTGGCAAAGCAGCGAGTTCGACAGACGTCGAGACTGTACCTCAACCGCAGGTATTCTCTCTGTCAGCATACTTTGGACAAGTCCATCTTATGTAAAAAGGGGAGAGCCACTCAACACCCACCTCCTTAGCTTCTTTTTTGGTGGGGAGTTAATATTTTTTCGCTTATGTTCTATTATTAGTGGTTCCGTGAATTTTCTTTTTCGGCTTGTTCTTCTGATCTCCGTGGTTTTTGAATTTCGAAAATCGCCTCCATCGCGTCTTCATTTTCGGATGGTGACGAGTTTGGTTCCTCTACCCGTCTTTTCTGCATCTGATTTATGTGTCTCCTGTGAGTGAATTTTTCACCTTGGATCGTGTATAGAACATTCCCCAGTCAGTTTGTTATCGTTCCTGGTTCCCATTATGCCATATTATTCTTGAACATTCTGAAATAGACCCGTTCGCCTGGTTTGAAGGATCTTTGAGGTATTCTCGGTGTATGCCGGTTTTTATTTTTATTTTATCAAAAACAGACCGTATTTTGCGGGCAAACATCACTTCAGCTGGCGAAAGGCCAGATGGTGTGTTTCCGTTCGGGGTGATTCTGTAGACTTGTAGGAACTGTTGTGTGGCTCTTTCTCTTGGTACATCTTAAGCTTTTTTCAAGGCTCTCTTAAGCGTGTCCACAAACCTTTCAGCTTGCCCGTTAGATCGTGGATGGTATGGTGCTATTTTAATGCTTTACTTACAGGGCCTTGTACATATACTTTCTACTAACCCGCATTCCTGGACTACTAATCTTCACTTCAAGTCTGTATTCTTACGTGTAATACACTTATTTTTCTATCTCAATTACTAACGTTGTTTATTTATTTGTGCAATATTCCATTCATTAGGAATCCACAACATATATATATATATATATATATATATATTTATATATATATATTATGGTCCGGTTCCTTGTACCACGGTGATAGTCCAAGGTAGAACCAATAAAGAAGAACTCGAACACGTATATGGAATAACACAGATATATTACAAACAGGAATATATACAGAGAAAGTGTTAGTACGAACAATCAGGTTTAGTAGTAATTGTCTGAACGCGACTCTATTTCTGACTGCCTCTGACTCGACTGACTTACTCGCTCGCTCTGACTGACTGACAGACTCCTGACGGACCTCACTCCAGACTTCAGACTGAACTTCCTACTTCCTCTTGAGGCGCAGTATTTATTACGTATGGAATAGTCCATTATGTTATTATGGGTAAGGTCCCATAACAATATATATATATATATATATATATATATATATATATATATATATATATATATATATATATATATACATTTCATTGAATACGACAGACAAGGTTTAGTTTTTTATACAATTTCTCATGCGATCTAATTTTTTTTTTTCGGATGATAAGTTATATAAAAATTGTCCGAATGTTCTTTTTATCCCAGCGCTTTCGGCTATACATTTAGCCATTTTCAAGAATTAAATATTTTAACTGTTAACTGGTGTTATGCATTTTTTTATAATGTTCTTAATTCTGATTTCATCCTGTTTATAATTTTCGTTCATCTGATTTTTATAAAAAAAAATATTAATGTTATTGTTTATGTTTCTATTCTCGCCGAAAATTATGGAAGTGACATTCCAAGTACTTTCGGCAATTTTCCCATGCACAGGCAAACAGTAAGACGAAATATGTGTTGGACGAAAGAATTTTTTAAATTGTGCTATTTATTGTTATTTAAATATATGTTTTAGAGCATGCGATGCCGCGACATTAGAATTTTTGTTCAAATCAATCATATTTCGTCTTAGTGTTTGCATGTGTATGGGAAAATTCCGCGCCGAAGATGACAATTTGAAATTATCGAAAGTACTTGGCATGCCACTTCCATCTATCAACAACTGAAATATAAGGATAGTATTATTTATTCAAGGAATTGATAGTAAGTTAATATCTCATTAAGTCTTGTTAGCGAAGTGATTACACCATTAATCACATTAATATTGCTAATTAATTCTTTGTATAAATTGTTTCTTTATGATCTCTCTCTCTCTCTCTCTCTCTCTCTCTCTCTCTCTCTCTCTCTGTATATATCTCTCTCTGTATATATATATATATATATATATATATATATTGTTTAATACTCAATATCGGAGACATAGTATTTGTAGGCATAGAAATCAACACTGGATATTGTCTTAGCATTTTCTCACCTCAAGCGATCTTCCCTCCGTAACAGTCATCTTGAAGAGTATCTCATTTTTGTCGCTAACTGCACTATATTAAGTGAATTAACTGTAAACATTTTTCATATGTATATATATATATATATATATATAATATATATATATATATATATATATATATATATATATATATATATATATATATATATATATATATATATATATTATTGTAATAGAAAAGTCAGTGTAGAGATGGAAGTGAACTTCCGAGCAACCTTATCTGCAGTAGATGTCAGATATAAGTGGGGTTAAGGGTTTGCTGTTATTCAGCACACTCTTGCAGAGCCGCCAATAATCTCTAGAACCGAACTTCTTAGATGCTATACGTTGTTTCATTCTATCTTTTGTACTCATTACGAGCAGAGACAAAGAGACGTCTGTTGCAATCAGACATGTCGCTATGGCATAGACCGGAAGA
This sequence comes from Acanthosepion pharaonis, assembly GCA_903632075.3. NCBI lineage: Eukaryota > Metazoa > Mollusca > Cephalopoda > Sepiida > Sepiidae > Acanthosepion > Acanthosepion pharaonis. Next base: position 37,152 of record CAHIKZ030002866.1, on the reverse strand, counting down.
AATGATTCCCGTGGGAATGAACATGGAGATGAACATGGTTTCACTTAAAATTTTCGTGCAGGAATGAACGCTTCCATGCCGGCTGTCACTCAGGAGCAAACCCCAGAGGCGTATTTTTGAACAGGATGGTTAAAAAATTAATTCCGAGGGACGTCACGAAACGAATCCCAGTCATCTAGTTGATAACAGAAAAATAGTCTGGCGAGTGGGAGAGCGGAACGAGATATTTACAGATACTACCGCATGATCAGAGTTGCCAAGAGAGCAGATCTGCATAGTTCAACATAGGTCAGGGATAGAAGTAAAGAAGAGATCAATTAGAAGAGCGTGCCCATCAGGATTACTAGGGAAGTGCAAGAGGAAGTCCACCACTTGCGTGAGGAATTGAGTGAGTGAGAAGTTCAGGATTTGGATCCCAGCGAAATCAGTGACAGAGTGATTAAAACACTTGGTCATTAAAGTCACCGAACACAAATGTATTTGCAAACGGGTATATATACAGGTTGCGATGGATAAATTGTTGTCTAAATTACGCAAAAATTGAAAATAACGCTAACATCTCATTTTAAGATATATTTAGCAAAATTACACAAAAATGAAATACTAAAGAGTAAATTTATTCAATAAAATCGCCATTGGCTTCAACCATGGCCACTAGACGACTTCAGAATCTCCTGCAACTCTTCTGGACGGTCTCCTTGTTTAAGTTGATGAATGCTGCTATAATCCTTGCCTTCAGTTCATCTTTAGTATTAAAAGGAGTCTTGATGGTCTCTTGTTCAAGTGCGCTCCACACATAATAATAAAAGGGGATTGCAGTCTGAGGAGTTAGGTGGGGTGATATGATTGCAGAAATTCTCTGACAGTCATGTCTGGGTTCCTGCTTGTGTGGCATGGTGCAGAGTCCTGTTGCTAGATATAGGATATTCCAGCAGCTACCTTCTTCACCCAGGGTAGCACTACCAATCTAACAGTGATCTCATTTTACAATCCTCACACTTGCTCCATATGTTGCCTCCTTTGTAAATCACTAGCGGGTCTTAAATGTCACTTAAGATTATCGCACAAACTTTCATAACTGAATCAATAAGCAGTCGAAACCGACGGGAGAGTCCGTAATATATATATATATATATATATATATATATATATATATATATATATATGTGTGTGTGTGTGTGTGTGTGTGTGTGTGTGTGTGTACGCGCCAACATGCAAATATCTTTGAGTTTGAACCATGGCGTTCTATATTAACAGGCCTCTGCGTAGCGCTGCTACCTCGTTAGACTGGAGGCCGGCTGACAATTAGAGCGAACTGCTGCGTACTGTGTACTCTTATGTTGTTGACTCGAGAAATTCAAAGGAATCTTTTAATTTTACCTTTGGTTGGAATATCATTTAACTTATTTATTTGAAGTAAGTATATTTGATTATTTTAGTTTGAGTCCATACATTATATTTATATTTAAATTGTAAAAAAAAAAGTAAACTTTGGTGCTTAGATTTACTCGCACAAAAAGATTTACTTAAGTTTAAAAAGCCTTAACATTTTTAAATTAAAGTTTAATTCATTTTTGGCATTTTCCTCTTAAAGTTTGTTCAACATTTTTTGATTAAAGTTTAAAGAATTATATATTGATAAAATGCAATTCTTTTTGAAAAATTGGGTTATTTTAAGAAGCAAAACAAAACAACGTTTAACAAATTTGAACAGAATTTAATTTAGTTTCTTCAAAGACGCAAAGAAAACTATTTTTATTATAAAATGAATTAAAAATGTTTTTTTTTTCATAAATTTGATATTTATTTTTGATATCGCTAAAACAAAACAAAACATAACGTCAACGAAATTAAAGTTTAATTTTCTCAAGTTTTTAACCATGATAAAAAATTATCATAAGTCAACATTTTTCTATTAAAAGTTTAAGTTTGAATAATAAATTTGAATAAAATTTTAATAGAGAAAGGTTCATTAACATTTCTCTATTAAAACTTTATCCAACATTTCCATTTAAAAGTAAAAAAAAACGAAACAAACGAATTTCTTCGCGCTTTTGTTTCCGAAGTTAAAGAATAAATGATTATTTTTACTACATTAGTGACCATGTTATGGTGGGATTAGTAGTTGGGTTGATCAAATTTTAATTTGCGGCTGCGTGTTTCAAGATAATCAACATCCATACATTAAATTTTAAACATCAAGGAAAAAATCAAGCTCAGTGAACATTAATAAAATATTGTATTAACAATGATATACAAATATCAACAATAGTATAAAGAAAGTTGTTCCCCTTTTTCCGTGATAAAAAAGGGTAAGTTTAGCTAATAAATTTTGAGTACAAAATTGAATGTAATTTAACTACAAAGTTCAATTGAAGTCTTAGCTAAATACAGAATAGTTCCACAGTGTTTTATCAGTGTAGAAAGATGTAATGTGATATCAATAGGAATTAGTATGATTACTCGAATGAGTAATAATTAAGAACTAAAATGTCAATATAGCGCCGTGCCGTATTTTCCAAGAATTGAACTGCAACTGGTCTTTTGGTTGATAGCGAAGTTCTTTTATATCGATGGGTAGGCTCCGGATAGCTTAGCGCCAGAAATATAGAAAAGATACTAAAATACGCGATTGGTCAGGAAATGGACCAATCCGTGATTTTAGAGAAAAATTCGAATTACTTGCGATGGCTAAATTGTCCTATAATAAATATCATGTATTTTTTTACCAATGAGAATTCGAGAAAATGTAGGCGTGGCACTACAACCAATTAGTGAACTGTAAGTATTTTTTTACTTATTAGAATTAAAGAAAAAAATAAGAATAATAAATTTATTACATGCAGTTAATGTCAATATTTTGATTATTTATTTTTTATTTTAGAAAGATCTCCTTTTTTACGCCTTTTGACTACAAAATTTATTTTACAAGACAAGAATAATAATGCCATTTTATTTATATTTATTGTAATATTTTTCTGATATTATTGTTAAAGGACAAAATGCATTATTTTTACTTTACTTTTAATTGTTTTGCTTTAATGTAAAAAAAAAAGTTATATATATTCCTATTTATATAGTTTAAAGCGTATTAAAATAACCAAACTAAAGGCTACTTATGAATGTTTTTAAATTTAATATAAAGTTTTAAAGTAAACAACATTGGCGTTCAAATTTTGATACCATAAGAGTTAATGGAAAAATACGTCCAAAGAATCCATCATCTGTATGGCCAGGTGTGCCAAGTAGTCAAATACCAACACCCTCAGCTGTTCAAAGGAATATAAAAAAAACCTCCAGTACTGTTAGAAATCAAATTGCTGATGAACTTAATGCTTTTTTAGTATTAGATAAAATTTGAAAGAAAGTCTGCTTAACAACAAAAAAGATTTTATATGTCCAGTTGTAGCATTTTTGGATGAAAATATTTTAACTGTTCAATTATCAAAATCTATTGATGGTATTCCTCTCTTTATGTTGAAAATTTATAACAATTTGCGCTTTGAAACATTTCATTATGGAGTTAAGTGTTATATTAGCAGCCTGTCCAAAAATCATATAAATACAGTTGATACTTGGTCAAAACTGGAAGAAATCATCCGATATTTAAATTCTATGGCTTTTGATCACAAGAAAAATATCCTGAGTCAGCAATTTTTAGCAATGGCTCCCAAAATGGTTGGAATAAAATACAGCTCAGATATAGTTGTGCATGCTTTTGGGTACTATGCAAGATCACGGACATTGTATAATGAATTAAGATATGATTTTCAATTATCCTCATTAGCAACATTATGAAGGATGACGTCAAAAGTTTCAAAACTTAATGAAAAATCTTTTTTGTTATCTATATTTAATACTCTTAATACCAGTCAAAAAGGGTGCATAATTTTCCACGATGAAGTATATATCAAAAAGATGTTGCTATATCAACAACTATTTGGTAAATCAGTTGACAATCCATCTGTACTTGCTCAAACAGTACTTGGTATAATGTTGATATGTCTCAATGGGGGTCCAAATTTTCTTACAAAATTGATTCCAATTTCAAAATTAACATCCGCCTTTTTATTTGAACAAATTGAGTTAACAGTCCAAGCCATCGCATCTGTACCAGCTGATGTAAAGGCTATTATATGTGATGGCAACCGCGTAAATCAAGCTTTTTTTTAAATTATATCCTACACTTCCTGAAAAACCTTGGTTAACTGAAGATAATAAACGTTTGCTTTTTGATTATGTTCATCTGTTGAAAAATATTCGCAATTTGTGGCTGACAGAAAAAACAGGATGATGATGGAGTAAGTCGAGTTGCAAAATGGACACATCTTAAACAGTTATATCGTTTTGAATCTGAAAGACTAGTCAAACTTTCAGATTTAAATGAAATTTCCATTGCTCCAAAGCCAATAGAAAGACAACGGGTTTCTACTTGCCTCAGAGTGTTTTCTGAAAAAACATATAATGCACTTCTCACTCAGTCTGAAATAAGTGCAGGTAAGAATGATACTGCCCTCTTCATAAACAAGGTTTTGACATGGTGGAAAATTTTAAATGTTAAATGCCTTCAAATTGATAAATTACATAATGATCCTCTACAAGCTGAAATCAAATCTCCAAATGACACCCGACTTGATTTTATCATTGAATTTGGTAAAATGGCTCTTAATATGGCTGGCAGTCAAGGTAATCGTAAAAAACAATTATCCCAAAACACTCCTACTGCCATACATCATATTTGCAATGGAATTGTTAGTTTATGTCGACACCTTTTAGCTACAAGTCATAAATATGTACTACTTGGGCAATTTTCAACTGATCCATTAGAAAAAGAATTTGGTAAACTTCGCCAAGGATCAGGTGGCACCTATTTTATAAATGTTCAACAATGTATTGAAAAGCCGCATATTAAGCAGACATCTTTACTTTTAAATCAAAATGTAAATATTGATGAATTTGATGTTAATCCAGGTCACCAATGTACATCTTGTGATTATAAACTTTGTGAGGAAGGTTCAGAAATATTTGACAATCTGGAAAATTTGGAACCATCTCTTTCCAATGAAATAAAAATGGCTCTTGTGTACATAGCTGGATATATTACAAGAAATGATAATCAACCCAGTGAATGTGAAACCCATTTTTATTATGAAAAGTATGGAAAATATACCAATTTAATTGACCACACTTGTCAATGGTTATTTTTTTGTTTCCTCCTTTTCTATACAATAAAGGAAAAGGTTTGCTATAAATCATTAAGTAACATTTTTATGCTTATTTCTGAGTTTCATTTTTTCAACATGGAGAAAAAGCATGCTTCTATTTTTGAAAATATAGTTTTGAAAAATTTTTGCAAACATGACACACCTAGATCAGAAAAAGAACCAGCTCTAAAAGTTTTGAAACTTTCCTAGAATGATTTTGTTTTATTTGTCTATATTTCTGTGATGATTGATTGTTATATACACACTTCGGCTGATGTCTTCCAGCCTTCTTGGGTTCTGTTTGTCAAACCCAGTAACTGTAATGTAAATTTAAACCAAAGTCTTTATTCACTCACAGGGAATAGATTGAATAAAGGATTCAGTGACACCTGTAAATAATATAAATTTCTGATTCAATATATCTTTTACCAGAAATCATAATTACCCCTTTGTGTTGTTTAATAATTATCAGTGTTCATAGCAAAAATGCATATTTTCATTTATTTATCTTTCAACACATCCTATTATCCTCAGGTGTGAATAAAAATGTTATTCTAAGTATTTCATAAAGTGGCTGACTTCATTTTCTTCTAAAATTTCTGAAAATCCTACATTTTTCAGTAGGCCTCCAGTTCTGGCTCTCAGTTGCGCCATGACTTGGCCTGGATTATAGAACGCCATGGTTTGAACCCACGCATAGTTCTTAAATTCAAACAACAATGAATCTTTATTCTCTTTTTACTTCTGAATGTAATGTTTTTCATGTCTATAATTCATCGAACTCATTTAATAAATTCCAGATCATTTTACGTATTATATTATTTCGGTTCAGACATGTCTCCCGACCATATTTCGTTCATTCCTTCCTTCTTTGTTTCTTACGCATTTTTGTTTTTTTTGTTTTTGTAAATAGACAAAATACCAGACATCATACCATGTGTTGTACGAACGACTGCGTCTTCTCTAAATACGCTTTCTATAATCGATTAATTTATATTTTCCATTAAACATTCATATGAGAACACGCATGCACACGCATATATGTGTGTGTGTACGTGTGTGTGTGCGTGCGCTTGTATGTGTATGTATGTTTGAATTTGGTCGGAAACTATGCAAAACTCCAATAAAAAGGAAATTACTACTACAAAGAAATTCCTTATATATATATATATATATATATATATATATATATATATATATATATATGTGTGTGTGTGTGTGTGTGTGTGTGTGTGTGTGTGTGTGTGTGTGCTCGCTTGTCTTTACAATCAGTTATACAGAAAAAACAACAAAAGAACCTTTTTACATATTTTCGATTATATTTTGTATCATAATGTAAGATTAACATTAACCTAAATGGCTGCATACCCGTTAGCCAATAATTTGCTGTCTGGCCTTTATAGACATTGTCATCACAGTGGAAAGAATACAATCTGACTCAGCCGCCATATTGGTTCTATAAAATGGATAATTATTTGATTAAGTATTCATATTAAGATTTTCCCATTACCCTAAAAAGAAAGAGGATAGATCAGCTCCGTTAAACATACTATAACTTACTGTAGGGCGTACATCATACACGGGCCCGGGGATTCAATGTTCTCTGAAAACATTTGCATATATTGATGACTAGCATCCACATAACGAGTTGTACAACTCGTGATATAAAATTGTAGTGGATAGAAACAGGATAACCTAGGGAAGAGGGCGAGAAAAAACTGTGTGGGGACAACATGGCCGTTTTAAAAGATACATAATTATTTTTTTTTCCTTTTTTTTTCCATTTTGAAATAAATTATAATTTATTTATTATTCTCTATTCACAGCTTTGCCGTTGATCTTCTGATGTAACGTTGCACTCGATTTATTTTTTGGCGTTCCTCAAGGGAATGTCTTTAGCATTCTATACAGCACACATTCACCTAAAGAAGGAGAATGGAATAGCCGGCACTTTGTGAAAAAATAATGATGATATTTTAAAAAAATACTTTAGTGTGATTCTAAAAACCTTCAATATGAACTGTCATTATAACTGACCCCCTAAAACTAAGAAAGGCTTTATAGTGTACGCAATATAGCGAGGATAAAACACTAAAAAACCTTTATTTCAGTCGCATAGGCTCCGGTATTTCTCAATATTAATATTGAATATCGAATGTTGCTCTTCCTCTCCTATACACGTTCACATCTAGTGGCTATGCTTGGAATTATCTTACTTCTACGAAGAATCAGTTCCCTTCCTGTGTAACTCTTGAATTTCGTGTCTCCACGCTGTTTCTCCCACTGAACATCAGTTTAGTATGGGCAAGTTATTATTTTCCTTAAAGTACTCTATGTTTATGTTTACTACGGAGGACAATGTTGATCTCATTCTCATAGATCAGACTTTTTGCTGTTGATATATTTCAGAACCAAATTGTAAGTACGTCGATGGCATGCAAAATGTTAGCATAACCAGTAGCTTGTCTATACAATGATAATGACATCTTGTCTAAAATAATTAAAACAAGAACTGCTTCAAAAACCAACATGTTATACTCATCTATTCGTCTCCGATCTTCAAGTAGAAAATAACTTTAGAAGCAGCAACAGTTCTTAGAGATATTTTTAAAATCAGATTTTTCTTTTAATAAATAAAAGCTTCACAGAAATTAGACCAATATTGATTAACATATGAATATATTAAATGGCATTATTGTAGGTATATTCAATAATTCGCCGAAAAAAAACCAGCTTACCATGATGAAAAAAAGCCCCAAATAAAGTTTTATCGTCAAAATGTTTAGGTTATTATTAAAAGGAAAGACCAGAGTATTTTTAATTAGTTTTAAAAAATGTTTAATCCTTTCTAGCATATTCGAAATTTTGGTTAAAAATCTTATTTTTTTTGTTTTGTTTTTTTTACGTCAGCGGTCACGTAATATTTAGCATTATTTTTTAGCGCTTTTTTCAATTGAAAAACATTAATTTTGAAATTCTTGCAAAAATCAAATAATTGTTGGATTTTAATGAAACTTTCAGAACTTATTCAAAAATGAATTAAATCATATTAGAAATGTTTGATTTTACAAAGTCATAGAATTTTGTTTTTTACATCTTTTACCCACCCTTAGACTGTGCATTTGTAATTATTTTATTAAATGCAGAAGACTTTGTAGAAAATGAATCATCGATTTTTTGTAAATCGTGAAGCGTTTCCACCTAAAATTTAGCTCCGAATTGTAAAATACAAAATCCAATAAAACTAAGGCATTATTTAATTTTTCTAATTAAATAATGTCATAGTTTTAGCTTTTAATGGCTTTTATGAATAATATGTGTTAAAGACAAAAGATTTGAAGGCAAAATATTTTTCCGATGAAAAATGAATTTTTACAAGAATTGTTTTTTTTTTTTTCAATTTTAAATACAAAATGTGATAAAGTTGTTAAATTAAACTTATGTTTGAATATGGTTCTTTTTTTTACAGATCTTAAATTTGAAAGCTTATTACAATCAGCAGAGCGTTAGTATTTTTAAAATAATTCTTTAATATGTCAAAAACTTTATTAAAAAACGTTTCCGGCTGAACTACGGAGGCACAATTCAGAAATAATGTCCCGTGTTTTAAGAGTTGTTTTTCCTGATAGCGACGATCCGGCCTAATAAATTGCATTGCTTTCGTTCTGGCCAGCACGTGTCAAATTCTCTGACCAACCAACCATCATCGTCGCATTTTCATAATTTTTAATTTTCTTTTTTTACATATTTCACTGAATGTTTTCTTTTTTTCTTTTCTTTTCTTTTCTTTTTTTTTAATATAAACATTTTTTTCATTTTCAGTGAATGGCAATTATTATTTTTTTTTTCTTTTTAGATTCAATTTTTATAGACAGTGAAGATTGCATTAAGTCGTTACCTGAATGTGAATGAGAGTCAAAAAATAAATAAAAACTGGAAAATATCAGGATTTTCCAGAAAACTGAAATTATATCGCATGCAACCTGCAAGTCCTTTTGATAGCAGAGTTAACAAACTTCAACGCTAATGAGTACTCCTCTACTCCTGATATCTTTATCATTGTTTCGCCTTTGGAGGCATCATCATCAGCAGCAGCAGCAGCAACAACAACAACGGTAGCAACGAGACTAAAACATCACGATTTGTTTGTTAGCATGTTTTTCATCCTGACTGTATTATTTTACTATTATATAATAAAATGGGTTTGCTTTAATCTGTCACCGAAATGAATAAATAAATAAATAAATATGACGTAAAGGAAAAAAGCATGTAAAAGCAACAATTAAGGCATTTTAAGTCATTTCTTTTTCAATGAATGGACCTGAAAGAAAAAAAAATGTCATGAAAATAAGGAAAACTGGAAATATTATTTTTAAAGATTGAAGTTCATTTAAGAAATTCTCATACCTATCTATATATATTGAAAATCCCAGTTAATTTTCAACCTTTAAAAATTAACTGGGTTTTTGAATATATATTTGTACCTATATACCAACTTATCTGTAAAACTTACACACCTAAAGCGTTTATAAAACTTACACTCTCCACACCGTTCAAGCTGAACAGCTACTTTTACTGTTGTGAATTGGTTCACAAAGTTTTTTTTTATGATCACTTTCAAAGTCAAACGATGCAATCCAGGGTAATAAATAATAAAAGATGCATAGTAATTTACCGTTACTTTTTCATCAGAGTTTTGCAAAAATACTTTTATGAAGAATTTTGTTTTTGCGAAGTTTTTTTTTTTTTTTTAATTTAGAATATTCTTTATACTTTAAGCTTGTATAAATTCATAAATTGATTAAATTGATAATGAAAATGTTCGTTTGCCTCTGTTTACAGTGTTACACTCATTCCACTCAAGGAATTATTCTATTTCTCAGTTGTATTGGGAAATTTCCATGGAACCTGCTAGACAAAATTCATAAACCAAAAAAGAATGGTAACTTGACCAAAGAATATAAAAATGAGGATTAGGAAAAAAAACTTTCTGTTTTTGTGATCGAAGAAAAAAGATAATTTAGGATCCACATTCTGAAATTACTTTTTCTTATCACTTATTTAATTGAAAAGAACACACACACTCATAAATATAGCATGCCATAAAACTATATTTTATCATACATTTGAAGGTGCTGAAAAGTACTCAGCACAGTCAAAAATGATTGGACATTTGTTCAGGTTTTGGGGAAATGGGGCAGGTTTGAATGATTTGAAGTGTTATAATCTTAAAACATAAAAAAATAATATGAAAGTTTTAAAAGTATGGAAAATATGTTGCAGTGTTGTTTATTAACGATTTTTGTTCTAAGAATGTATGATGGCCTTTTACTGTTTCCATGCTCGTTAAAACATTACAAATATTGTCACGGCTTTAGACAATTTAGCGTTTTTTGATAAAAGAAGTCTGCGAATGACATCAATATGAAAGGATTCAAATAGAGATCCGTCATTCATGAAAAAAAATGAACTTGGACAATTGCAAGGGCCTAGGTACCTCCACATTTTCGCGGGAAAACAGCATAACGTAATGAAAAAGGCCACAATCTTAATGAAAATAAAGTATTATCGTCAAACTGTTTATGTTATTATTAAGATGAAAGACCAAAGTATTTTTTAATTATTTTTTGAAATTTTTTAATCCTTTCTAAAACGTTCAAAACTTTAGTTAAAATCTTGCTTTGTTTACGTCATCGCGGTGGCATAAATATTAATAACATTGACTTTCTTACGCTTTTTTCCATTGAAAACATTGATTTGGAAATTCTTGTAAAAATGTGATAACTGTTCGATTTTAATGAAATTTTCAGGACTTATTCACAAATAAATGAAATCATTTTTGAAATTTTTTTTTAGAAACTTTTGGTAAAAAATTTACACACATAATTTCATGAAATTTTGCAAAAAGCCTTTCTATTTCATGAATTTTTTTATTCGTTGAACGTAGGACTCCTTGGAGAAACTAAATCGCTTAATCTTTTTTTTCAAACTTGCACTATTCTACTAACTGAAAATCTACTCTGAATTGAAAAATAATGAATGCAATAAAATTATGACATTATTTAATAAGAAAAGCTTTTAATTGCTTTCGTAAATAAATTATATTAAGGACATTACTGTCTGAAGAAATACAATTTTTCCGATGAATAATGAATTTTTACAAGAATTTTAAAAAAATTTTAATTATAATAATTCATAATAGTTTAAAATCGTTTAAAATTTAAAATTATTTTCTGGATGTGATATAGTAATTAAGTGGAAACCAAATTTATGAATCCAAAATTGAAAACGTAGTTACACTATTCTGTTTTTAAAATAATTTTTTATTTCTTATTTTTTTCTTTACTTAATTTGTTCCCTATTTTCATCTACGAAAGTCTAAACGTGACATTATTATGAAACGGTCACGTGATCTAAGCGTTTTGTCTCTTTACTAAGAAATTAATTTAAGAAAATTTTATAGTATTTTTTAGCATCCCGCTGCCACTTTCTTATCAATGCAGAATTTTGTACAAATCTGTGCAAAAAGTGGATAACAGAGCTTACCCAGCTTCATACATATTTTCAGAAAATTTCAACTTCTAATTTTCCAAACTACCATTACAAACATACGAAACTTTCCAAACTTCATTTCAAACTAAGAATATTCAACCAGAAGCCATGAAAATTTAATTACATGCATTACGGAACTTTCAACTCTTCTAAAGCTAAAAGTTTATTCAACATTTTCTCAGCTTTATAATTCTTTCAACTCTCTAACAGTGGACATTTTGAGCGTTCATTCAACTTTTGTGAGCTCGGATAAAAATATTTCAATTTCACTAGTAAAAACTTTAAATCAGTCAAAGGGACATAACACCAACAAAAATAGTAACACCTATGTTTGTGCATGCACTGTACATCATTAAATATAATTCTCGTTGTTGTTATAAAACAGTTTTGTGTTTATTCTTGTTTCATATTTTGTGGTATTTTGCGGCAAATATAAATTGAGAGGTCATATCAACTAACAGTCATCTACAAATGGTAACCCCGACGTTTCAAAAGGAATAATGACTTCCCTGCTTCGTCCATAAACTTTTACAGTTTTCTTTAATTCATTTATGGGGGTGGTAATATATGTATAAAAAATATATTTTTATAATGACTTTTAAAAAAAAAAATATATTTTTATAATAATTTCCATCATTTCTGAATAGTTTCTGAAAGTTTCATTAAAATCTGACAATTATTTCTATTTTTGCAAGATTTTCAAAATTAATGTGTGTCATAAGAAAAAAATGCACAAAAAATTCGCTATGTTATTTTTACCAAAACTTCCGGTTGTGACGAGAAACAAGTTTTTCAATCGAAAGTTAGAATGTTGTAATAAAGACAGAAAAATTTTAAAAAATAATTAAAAATTACTTTGTTCTTTACTCTTACTAGTAACAGAAACATTTTGGCGATAAAATTTTGTTTTCGTCAAGTTGATGTCTTTTTTCATCAGACTATGCGCTTTTTTTTAGCGATCTCATGAATATACCTAAATAAAACTGTCCTCTACATTTGAATTTTTTTAATATATTCTTGCATAAAGCATCTTCGAAAGGTAAATAAAAGTCAATAAATTGATAAGATAATTGCGGAAAATATGTTCATTTGTAAAAATTATTAGGTAGTTAATTTAAGTGGACGCAAAAAAATGTGTTCACTTAGATTTCATTAATTTTATATCAATTCTAGCCAGCCAAACTAGCTGTCATCGCTTCGTCACTCAATCGGCCTTGCATTATCGCCTCAGATAAGCTATGATAAGCAGGACCAATCATTAAATAAATGGTTGTATATTACTTTTTATGCTATAAGTATTTCAAATCAGATTAATTTAACTTTAATTTTTTTAATTTTACTCAAATATCATGCCAGAAATATTTTTGGAAGAATTTTAAAATCGATAAATTTGTTTTATTTGCAAATTTCTTAAAATTAAGAAAATGGCCTTGTAGGGGCGCAGAACATATTTGGTTTATTTCTCTCTCTGGAGATAAAGCTGGCACAAAGCCACCTCCAGATGTACTTTCCAAATAAAACCTCTTTCCCTATTATTTAATTTATGAAGATCAAAAACGCTTGACATTAGATAAGAAATGAGAAATAATGATTCATAAACATCTTGTTTCAAAACATAACAATTGAGTTTATTAATATTGATATACATGCATGCGAACTGAAAAGGTAGGACAGTCGTGTCCCTTTGATTAGGTAAATATTTGTATTTGAGCTCATAAAGTGAAAGTAATTATTAAACTGTAGTTTAGCAGAATAAAGGTTCTTTAGCATGTTTGAAATTGTGTATTGTACAAGTTGGTAAAAGTTCAGAAGAGCTTTCAGAGTTCGTACTTGCGTGAATGTTGGTAATGGTCTTTAACGTCTGACTTGCATTAGTTAAAACGGGAGTTCCTGAAGATTACATCTTGGTACATGGTAGCAAGGAATGAGACGCACGTGAGAGAGAGAGAGAGCGAGAGAGAGAGAGAGAGAGAGAGAGAGAGAGAGAGATGAATGAAAAGAAAAAAGAAACATTATTTATTTCTGAAATATAACAGAAAATGTGGCACAAGGCCGAAGTAGGGAATGGGGAAAAAGGTCGGTCTTCTGTCTTAACCTCTAGCCACAAACGCTGACCCAATCATACTAACCATATTTCTTGCACCAAAACAACACATTCTTACTTACCTTTCTCACCACACCCACCATAATACCTTATTGGGCTCGTCTATTAGCCCAATCTTACCTTCGAGTAATGCACTATTCCAACTTTCATTCGTAAATCTAGCCCTCTGATTGGTTCATTTCTACCAATCAGGTCGCCCGCACGCGCACTTCGAAGTTTAGGTGCCAAATCGCTCTGGAGCCACCCACGTGATCATGACCTCTTAAAAAGAACCCAAAGCTCGTGTGACCACGCAGACGCAGACGGAGACGCAGACGGAGACGCAGATCTGAGCAGATCAGCAACAGACCATTTTTCGATCGCTCACTCAAGCTTAATGTGACGACTACAATTCACCGTGTCGCTAATCGAGACAACAAATCTTTCCCGTTCAATATCTTCTACGAACTTCTTCGTCATTCAAGAATCTCAAACTATACATTCTCCCTGATCATCTACGATAAATCAGTCAGTCGAACGAGCACAGAGATATGCTAATATAATCCACGTCGCTTAAACTGCAAACTTGCCGCGCAAACTAACGCGCAAACTAACGCGCAAACTAAATCATTACTGACTCACTCGCAAGCTCAAATCGAAGAAAACTCTGTGAACATCTGAACAACTTTACTTATCTAAAGTGAATTAACACCCACTACTATTCTAAGTAAATAACATCATCGAACGACCTCAACATTTGCAGTCAAAGGTAGACTACTTCGTAATGACTCATTTATAAAAACATAATACCGACATTCTAAATACTAATCACAATTTCCTAAAAAGACTGTAACACCGATACACAACACATAAAAAATGACATACAAAAACTACAAATATCACGAGCACACCAACACATTAACATCTTCAAAATATCCTGTACATATTATCTTGTTTGTATATAAATGCATTTATTGATTTTGAATTGCATGTATGTCTTGTCTTGTTTATATTGAAATTGTTTATTTGTTTGTGGATGCAGAAAAGTTCACGCAACCTAACATAAAAATTCCTTCTGATTTAACTCAATGCTACAGCAAATTCCTTAGTTTATTCCGCACATCCACAACAACCTCAATGACTCCATGAAAATACTAACTAGACCCTATATGTACAATTTGTGGCCTGTGAGTGGAGGGGAATAAAACAACAATTTAAAAAAGTAACCCTAATGAGTATTTACAGTATGAAACAAATAACTATTTACAAGAAACTAAACAAAATCGAGTTAGTAATAAAACCCCCACAATCACTAAATGTGACAGAATCATCAGTTAACTAGACGAAATTAATGCAGGACTATAAAAATTAAAAACATTCATTCATCCCAAGCACTCACACAGACATGCACTCATTCAGACACAATAACAGATACGAAAAATCACACCCGAAACGAAAAATGCCCCGCATCCACCAGAGAACTGATGTCACTGACCACCTAACGAGGGATGGTATGGAGAATTAAACTTAAAGAAAAATAGGGACAGAATTAAAAGGGGCCGATGAGCATACATACCCTAGCTAAGTTTACTGAAAAAGGAAACTAAAGATTAAAAAAAAGAGAAACTCCCTTCCACGCACCCAACCGCAAGCCCACAGACTTATCGCGGTTGATCTTGGCCCCTGTCACTATCTCATAACCACTGATCTCTTTGTTGACTTCATTAATCTCGGCCCTGCTCGACATAAGAAACGGAACGTCATCAGCATAGGCGGAATACCTGGGCGCATTGGTAGCGCCAGGTAGGGAAATTCCGCGTAGGACCGGATTCGTCTTTAACTTGCGAAGGAAAGGTTCCAACGCAAGAACGTACAGCAAAGGCGAAAGCGGACAACCTTGACGAATGGAGCGAGACAATACGAAAGGCTCCGATCGTACTCCATTCACCTCCACCAGCGCACCGGGGGTCGCATACAGAAGTCGGGTCCAGGTGCGAAAGTACGGTCCGAAACCGACCGCCGAAAAAACAGCCTCCAGAAACCGATGATCAACCCTATTGAAGGCCCTGTCTGATCTAAATTGATCAGCGCAGCTTCACTGTCGACTTGCTCGATGAACAAGCGTACCATATGAAGGTTTCCCTGAATAGTCCTGCCCTTCACAGCACGTCTGTTCGGAACCAATCAGACTAGATAGGACAGCCTGCAAGCGGTTCGCCAAGACCTTAGCCAAAATCTTTAACTCTGTGTTTAACATAGTTAAAGGGTGAAAGTTACCTAACCCATCCCCATCGTTTTTATCCTTACGTAACAACTTGATTACGCCACTGGTGAAGCGTCGGGGTAAAGGCTCCTGCTTCAACCAGTTGCCGAAAATCAGTGCCACCAAGGGAACAAAATCGGGCGACTGCCTCAAGTACACTTCGTACGGAAGACCATCTAATCCCGGAGATTTGTCCAGGCCAACCTGTTTCAGCGCATCCCAGATTTCCGACTCTGTTATGGGATCCTCGCACCTAGCTGCGTCAAGTCAGCTAAATTGGCGTCGAACTGAGCAGGGCTCAGACCGGGATCCCTGGTGAAAAGTTCCTGAAAATACTCATGAAAAGCCTCACATATGCCCTCGTTTGTGGTCACGGTCCGCTTATCTGCAATGTGACGCATGCGATATGCCGCCGAGATGCACCCCGAACCTCCTCTGCACGCAATTCAGCGACCATATTCGTTGCCTCAGGAGACATTCTTTTTAACCTAGCCCTAACTACCAGAGCTTGATCCTTCTTGATAAGCAAGGAGGCCAACTCTGCCTTAGCTAAGACTATGTCCCCACTATCACGGGATTTAATCGCCCGATCAACTTTTTGCTCACAAGCCGTTTGCGCCGCTAATCTATCTAGATTGAGCCGACGACTATAATCGGCAGCAAACGTTCTAATTTTGGATTTGAGTTTATCCTACCAGGCATTTCCCACCACAGCCCCCGTCAGTTCACTTTGTATCATTAGTAGCAGCTGGTCCCGGAATTCCTGCTCCCCAAATAATAAGCAGTTCAATTTCCAATAACCAGCCATCTTAACCTTTGGCTTATATAAGTTTAACTGGACCCGGACTAGCCTATGATCCGAATAAACTATATAATGGAAACTTGGACACCCTAAGAGCCCTACATCGACTCTCCTGACTAAGACTCGGTCCAGGTAGCTAGAAAGCATCCGAGTACCCGAGCTAACACTATTAGTCCAAGTCCACACTACCTCCCGAGGGTATTCATTTCGGTATTTATCGACAAGATCAAACCTGTCGATAAAATCCCGAAATGATTTCACGTCCGGGTTGTTAGTACCCAGTCTTGATCCTATGCGATCTATATCGGGGTCAAGGACGGCATTCCAATCCCCCGCTAAAACTACCCGACGAGATGACGCCAAGAACAGCTCGATCTGCCGAAACAAAGCAGGCCGCACAGAATGGACATTGGGCGCATAAACCCCAATGAGTCGAAAAGCCTTATCCTTTATGGTAACATCCAGCACGCAAAGTCTGCCCGCCGGATCTGCGAAGACAAGAGCACACGCATCTGTCCGGCACTTCCCTCTGCCCTTGCCAACAACCAGCCATTCCCCCTCTCCCTTCTCCGCAACTGCACTAGCAGAGGGCAAAAGCTCTTCGGGGAATGGGGGCTTCGAATTTGACCCATCCGGGGCATTCTCCACTCCGGTCCCAGGAGCTGGCATGCCCATTACAGGCGAGGCGGTATTCAAAGACGCGGCCAGAGGGGGATTTTGGTCACTTGGGGCCTGACCTCCAGAGGCCTTCTTCTCTGGACAGGAAGAGGAAAGGTGACCAATCTTTCCACACTTCCAACACACCGGATTGAGGCCAGTCACGATGACCGGAAGCTTCAGGTTCCCAACATCCAGACAGTTGGGGATGGAGAGGAAGGCATTTTGAGCTAACATGATATCGAAACTCCACCCCCCGGTCAAGCTATTGCAGGAAGCACCCAGAATTTCGCCATACTGCGACAGGAAGGCCGCTAGGTGAGGATAAATGTGAGGAGTGACCTCGTATATCGCTACATTGGTCCTACGCCTGCCTTCATATTCTGTTCTCAGAATAATATCTTTCGTAATGCTTTCACGTGTTGTCATTTTCAGGCAATCTTCTGGTGTGGGTAGTAATATGTCCCACATGAAAAAGCCCGAGCCCTTAACGATTCTTAGTGGCTTAAACCCCTGGGACTCCAGTGTTTTTACCACTGTGTCTTTCGTCGAACGACAAATCTTGCGCGTACGCTTATCGACGACGAAGACTGACACTATTCGTTTCTCGATTTTCTTCAGTTCTTTGGAGTCCTCCAAGAGCCCACCTTTCACGACAAGGTGTGCGTAACTCTTGGCACGCTCCAAGAACTCCGCAATATCGATTATACACTTCGGAGGGGACTTCCATCAACAGGGCAATTCCCCGGCCTCCGTGTTATCACTGATCTTATTGGTCTCCATATTATTATTTGAATAATTATCTGCTTCTTGGCCCTTATTGGCCACTGTACTTTTTTTTTTATTATTTTGGCCATTATTGGCTACCGTAGATTTTTTCTTTCTTTCTTGGCCATTATCGGCCTCCATACATTTTTGGATTATTTCTTTGGCATTATTGGTATCCTCAGATTTATTTTGTCCTTTATTGGCCTCTATACTATTTAAATTGCCAGCAATGGCATCCTCACAAGAGGAAGAAGATTCCAAGGCCGGAAACTCCTCTAAATTGTCTTTATCAGGTGGGTCTTTTTGGGGGTTGAAGAGATGCTTCCTTACAGATCTCCTGGAGGAAGCCATTTTTGGTTTCTTTTTTAAAATTCAGAAAGAAAGTACTTTCTTTTCTTTCTTTTCCATTTTTAAGGGAAAAGGGAGGGGGTGAAAAGGAGGAAAATAGTTAATAAATTTCGCCTTATAGGCGGAAGTAAAAAGAAAAATTAACAAATAAAACAGCAGGTGACAGACAAATATTAGAAATAAAAGACAAAGCTCGCCCGAAAGCGAGATAAGAGAAAAAAATCACGTGAAAATAAAAAGTACAATAAAAAAATAGACAAAAATTAAATGAACAACGTTCGCCTAAAGGCGAAACAATAAATTTAAAAAGGAAGAAAAACGAAAACGTTACACAAAAAAAGGAAAAACAAAGAAAATACGAAACTTTCACAAATAGACAGAGCTAATCACAAAAACAAAATGCCTGACGCTATGAAAGCGAGCCAAACAAACACACAAAAGAAAATAAGTAGACAAAGGTAAGAACAAAATAAATGGACAAATAGACAAAACAAAAGAAATAAATAGACAAATAGACAATACAAAGGTTAGAACAAAATTTAACTTAGAAATAAAGATCAAACACAATAAGGGTAATATCCAAACAGTCGGGCGGCAAATCAACAGTCAGAAAAGGTCAATAAATGAAAAGAAACTCGAGTGTTCTGTTTATATATCATCGTGAATCACGTGACTGGCTCAGATGGAAAAGGCGGTAAAATAGATTTGTAAAGTGCAGGCGGTTTGATTGGTCGGGACTGACCAATCAACGAGCTAGTTTGAAGGCAATTAACCAATGGATGCTTGTTATATATTTTGTAAGATTGTGATGGTGAAAATTATAACAGGAATAGTGCATTTCCTAGCAGGGGTTAACTAGCTTGTTGTGGAAGATTCCACAGCCTCTTTTAAAAAAATGTTAAGAAATCGAAATTAAATTTGACATTCCAATCTATATAATTTCCATCTGAAATACACCAGAATATTTTATTTACGGGAAATAATAAATTTAATCATTTAGTTTTCAATTAATGCTAAAATGAAATCTTCAAGAACGTTTTTTTTTTTCATTTTTAAAAAATCATTTTAAACTTTAGGTGTCGAAAATTTATGCCGAAATAGTGGAGGTACCTACACAATGCTAATGAAAGTGAATTGTTTAACGCACTTTACTGTATAAAAATAAAGAAAAGTAGGCATCAGAAAATAAAATGCAGCAGGATTGTATTATATTTTTTCTTTCGTTAACACCACGGTGTCGGTTTTTAGACTTCAAGAACTGTGACAAGAATTAATTTCCTTTGAAGGCTGTATGAGTGTTAACACATAGACTTGTGCAATAATATATGACAGCCATCTTGTAGCCAACTTTAAATATGTGAGACCTGCAAGTATTGAGGAGAATTTTATATAGTATAGAAAAAGGCATGTTACATTTCATCAGCAAAGTAATAAAGTTGGAATGAAAGGGAGGAAATAAACATCAAACTAATTTATTTAGATTTTTACAAGTCTGGTTCCTGTTATAGCCGAGTGTGTTGGATATAGAATAAGAATTGTTCATTCATAATGTGTGTGTGTGTGTGTGGAAGGAAAGTCACACAGTATGAAAAGAAATCAATTATAATCGACAGACAAACTATCAAGCGTTTTCTTTAACCACCAAACATCATTTCAATGTTACAGCCTCTCGGACAGTGAATCATTGCAACAACCAATAAATGCCCTTGAACATGTTGCGTAACGTTGTCGCAAATTATCAAGACATCGTCAGTGAAGGACGCTTTGTTCATACTCGCTGACTCATAGGACAGCATCAAGCCATCGACAGTCACAAAGTGTTGGTAAAATGGTTTGCTGGTTTGTAGCGATGACAGTGAAAACGACTCTATTTCATATCAAATCGTCTTTACCTAAATCACTGAGAATTGCGAGCAGCTGAAATTAGGAGACATTGTAAAGGCCGGGATTGATACTTGGGTTAACTATGACTGTGTTATCAGAGCAATGACACTCAGCGATGATCAGATCATTAATATAGTCACGGAAGAACATCGGGAAGTTACAGACGTCGTAGATGATAAGGAAAGTTAGATATCAACACCTCCTTGCATTCCTTCATTAACGATATCATCGATGGTTTGCGACTTGAAGCTGAATCAAGCATAAGATGAATGTCGGTGCTAGTGATACCATTTAGTAAAATTCTATAACTGTCAAAACCAAACACAAGAATCACAAATAACAACTGGATATTTTCCACACAAAACAATATTCGATTACGACCTAAATAAATTTATTTAAATGAACTTTATGCCTTTGGTATACTCAGTGCGCTTCCTGTGCATGCACATAAATGTATTTTTTATAATGACGTCATGATTCTTTGAAATCTCAGCTCTATATCAGATCCCGTGATTTTATTCGCAAAATAAAATATCACGAATTTTAAAGCAATGTTCTTTAAATATTATTTAAGATTTGCTGATGTAAGCAATCCTTTTAAATACATTTTTTATGAATGATCCGTTATCCGAACAATCAGTTATAACCGACACTGCTCTCTTTCTCTCTCCATACATATATATATATATATATATATATATATATATATATAACATAAAATCAGTTATCTCTTACAGTATAGAATTTTGTGTTTGTGCTGGATGAAAACATTGTTAGGTGATCGGCGGGGGGTGGGTACAAAATTCGCTTTTCTCCTTTGATATTTTATGAAATATATCAGGTCATCCCATAAATAATGCCCAAATTTAGGAATAGAGAAAATTGTAAAATAAATTAGTTGTGGAACTGTTTTCAGATGAAGAATAAGGTAATTATTTTCATAGACAAGGTTTTCAATCGTTTCACATGTGATATTTATTGAATGGTAGTCATGTATTAGTATAATGGAAAGCTACACCTTTGACCACAGTGGATATCTTTTCCTTCAAAGCTGTATTTAAATGTTCTAAATACTGTTCATCCGGTTGCAAATTAACAAATCAAATTCGGTTGCAAATCAACACCATACCAAATGCCATGCGACTAGACACTTACCAAAACGTTTCTTTTTTTGTGTGGGGGGGGGAGTATTTAGCCTGTTTGCCTCCACCAAGTCCTTATCTACATCGATTTATATTCTTGAAGAATATCTATTTTCCATCATGTGCAGCCTAACTATCCAAAATAATTGCGATGCATTCACGAGACTGTAGAGAAGTGCAGACAAACCACACTTTTATCAAAACATGGGGAAGCAAAATGTTCAAGTCTCATCCGAACAGAAATTTTGTCTTCTGGAGGTTCCATCGTCCTGTAATTATTGACAATTTGTCTATATTTCTGAGATGAGGTATTATGTACATTATTTACATTATTCGGACTATTGTATTCTGTACACAAACAACACACTTCGGAATGGGATCACACATATGTCGACAGGATGAGGGCTTAGCAATGGGCTCGCCATTATCACCAGCAATGGCGAATATATATATGGAATACTTTGAGGAAATGGCATTAGAATCTATATCTCTAAAGCTAACTATATGGTTAAGGTACGTAGATGACACCTTCATACTCTGGCCACACCAGCAAGATGTTCAGGTTCTACTGGACCATGTGAACTCAATAAGACCTTCGATACAGTTCACAATGGAGAAAGAGAGTAACAACACACTCCCATTCCTAGATGTTCTAATATCTCGAAGAGAGCATGGGTTTAAGACATCCGCATACCGTAAACCGACATTCACCGGACAGTACCTCAATTTCAACTCCTACCATCCATACAGGGTAAAGAAAGGGATCGTCCGTTGCTTACAACACCGAGCAAAAGTCATAAGTGGCGAGCCAGAGACGTTAGATAAAGAATTGGTCAGTATAAGTAGTACCCTACAACGTAACAACTACTCTGGGTACATGGAAGCAGCCCGCAAATCTGGGATAGGCGGGTACAAGAGGAGGAGGACAACAACACTCAGAAAACAGTCTGCCTGCCTTATGTGAATGGGTTATCAGAGAAAATACAAAGGATCTGCGGTCCATATAACATCAGGACAACCTTCAAAAGCTTGGCGACACTTCGTAGATATCTCTCCCGAGTGAGACCCCCCCATAGAGGAGAACATGACTAAAGACTGTGTGTACGCTATCCCGTGCAGCTGCGGAAAGGAATATAAAGGAGAGACAGGCCGCCCCCTCAAGGTAAGGCTTCAAGAAAACCAGAAAGCTGTAACACGAGGGGAAGTAGAAAAATCAGGTGTGGCTGACCACATATGGGGAGAGAAGGGAGATCACCGCCCTCTGCGGGATAATGTTGAGATCATTGACAAGGAACACCATTGGAAAATTCGTAAACTTAAGGAATCAGCACATATGCTACGCCACAAAAATCTCCTGAGCCGACCAAGCATAGAAATAAATACAATACGAGAACCAGTAATAAGGAGTGCCAGAGAAAAGCAATGATAACAACATAGTTGCAATATGAGCTCTGGTAAAAACATGAAATGATAACAGCAAAATTGCAATATGAGCAATGGTTGCTGAAGACATTAGGTTTATAATACCCAGAAATTCATACCAAAGATGTCCTCAAGGACACATGGCGTTGGTTAGATCCAGTGACAGAACCCAAGGAGTGTGAGTTCAATACCCGGTTAAGGTAGTGGCGAACTTTCTGAAGGAAATTAACTGATAACTGACATTCAAACATTGCACGTGGAACTAGAACAGTCTACACCAGTGAGCGAAATAAAGGGTTCAGTTCGACATTCCAACCACCTGAAGAAGGCTGGAGCGTACAACGGCCGAAACGTTGTGATAAATACGGCGACAAAGATTAGGACAATAGTCCGAATAATGTAAATAATGTAATGACAATTTATCATATTGATAGAAGAGGTTTTGGCGTTTGTTTGTTTTTTATTGGTGGGTGGTTTGTAACAAAAGATCAATGACTAAGAAATTGACATCCGCAAAAACTAGATACAATACCTTCTCACGAGAACTAGCAGCTTATTCGGTACGATATTTTCATCTTAATGAGTGATTATAAATTCTTGCTGGGCGCATTCCAATCAACTTTCTCTAGTCTATACGTACACGTTAACATCACGAGACCCTTACTTCCTTGTGAAGGATATACCTATTTGCTAACATATTAGTCTTTTTACCCCACTGGTGCCAATCATTTCCCATAGCAGCTATTTCTGCTTTTTGTTTACTGTCTCTTCTGTCGTTACAAAAAACAGAGGTCGACAAATCAAATCGGATTTATTCTATTATGAAACTTTTGGGTAGTAAGAGAATCCACACCATTGCCAATCATCCTGAAGCAAATATGACAGAAAAGTTCCACCGCAATTTGAAGTCAGCTCTGAGAGCAATGTTTAGCCGGTTTAAAAGCAAACTGCTCTCATTTTGCTCTCATGTATTCTGCAACCACCTTATACAGGACCCTTCAAGTTCCTCTAAAGACATCACAAGCAGAGACAGCGCATCTTACCACTGAAAGCCCTGACTGACTTGATTTTGGGGGTTCTATTACGGCTTCTGCCGTTTTTTTCAACACTGTTTTCTAGCCATTCGCCATTTTGACGTTATATTGTCAGTCATCAACTAATAATATACATCGTGTATCTGCATGGCTGGTGCGGTGACTACGCAGGAACACCCGACGTGGTTGGACCCCCAAAAGGGCTAGTTTCAGCAGGGTTTTTTTTTCTTGCTATTTGCAGTTTTTACTTTTTCTTCCTATCTAAGTTATATTGTCAATCATCAACTATAATAATCGACAGGATTACTACCTCGAATCTCTCAATCGCGTGGTGGGGGGTGGGGGGATGCCTAATGTTGAGTGGGTCATAAATGCTAATTTCAGTAGCGCTTATTTTTTAAAATTTTCTTTCTGAATAGTTCTTTATATCAATTAAGAGGGGAATATATCTCGGTAAATCATTTTTTTATTTCGAGAATTTTTTTTTTACTAATAGTACTACTAATCAGAAGTTCACGGATAGTAAATAAAATAAAATTCATAGTCCCTATTTTTTATATTTTTAGAAAGATAAAACCGAGAAAATGATCGCTTAAAAAATAAAAATGTTCAGATTTCAACAGATGGAAAAATTTTCCAAAAACTGTTTTTAAAACAAATTTTTAGAACAATCTCGTTTGCGCTGTGTTGGAATCTCTATAAAAAAAATTTTTTTCAGGGGAGATGCGGCAGCGATTAATCTTTATGGAAATGTAAAAATTTGCGACTTAAACATTTTTTAGAGTAAAATTTAGTCATGAAAATATTGGTGAGAATAATATTTTCTCATTTAAATTCTTTTAAATAAAAAAAACAAAAAAACTATTCGTTATAAGAGCAAATAATTAAGGAATATGTATGAATATGAAATTGGATAATTCCCTGATTTTTGGTAATTTAAAAAAGCGCTGCCCTTCCCTACCAAATTTCCTTCGAGGATTTGTGGCCTCCAGGTTGGGAAACTTTGAAATCGACACGTAGTAGAGAGGGAGGGGGGCTTCTAATTTCTGTCACCGTCCATAGCTGAGCAACGTCTCTAACGTAAGGTCAACATGACATTAATTCCTTCCGTTGCTTGATACTACTATTGTAGTGTCCAAGTTCTGTAAATATGTAAATAAATTGTTCTGTATCCACTCATAAAGTGTTATCATATCATGTGGAGATTAATACTTATTTTTGAAATGTAAGATAAATTTATCTCTACCAGATAATTCAATGCGAGAGACAATAAAACATATATGAGTTGTCACGGTAAATGTCCAAAAAGTAAGGTATAAGCATAAAATTTAGTATGTCAGTATGTTTATCACTAAACAAATAAAAATTAGGTATAGCACTACTATTCTACCTTTCCGCGAAAGTTGTCATTCAAGATTGAGGAATTTGTCGCATCTTTACGAGAGTATGTAATGGCCGGTAGTAGATGGACCAATACTATTTATATTAATGATATTTCCAACGTACAGGATTCAAGGAAACAACAATAACTCCAAATTGTTAATCAACAAATATATACTGAAATAGCATACAAGAACAAACATGCAATAAAATTGTGTTCAATGGGAAAAAGAAGTTGTTCCCCTTTAACTGTAGATTGATTTGTAATTGATTGTTCGAAGAAAGTTCTCTTGAGAGAAAAATGTTTAGAAATCAATATTAGAGCAAAGTTTGCATGTTAAGAATAAATAACAAGAATACAATTAATTAAAAATGTGTTGTGTTATAGAATGGTTTGAATCAACAGAGTTCTGGTTGATTGTACTTGACAAAGTCACAGAGAGAAATGTAAGTTTATATTACGAAATTCTGTGCTTGTGTGTGCGTTGAGCAAGATCGTGGATTTGTGTTGACGGCTGGAATCTTACGGGATCTTACTGGCGACTTGCGAAAAGTCGCCCCTTTTAAGAAGAAAAGGTAGGCTCCCACGGAACCGCGGGAAAACTCGATCTTACATTAAAAATATGTTAT
Organism: Acanthosepion pharaonis; assembly: GCA_903632075.3. Classification (NCBI taxonomy): domain Eukaryota; kingdom Metazoa; phylum Mollusca; class Cephalopoda; order Sepiida; family Sepiidae; genus Acanthosepion; species Acanthosepion pharaonis. The sequence goes on along the minus strand of CAHIKZ030002866.1, from coordinate 10,983 downwards.
CTATGTTCAATCGCTTTCCAGATAAATTAAAATTAAATTTTAATGTTTTTCAAATCTTTTTTGTTATTTTTTCAAATATTTTGGAAATTGTTTTGTCAATGTTTTTCATTTCTATTTTGATTGCAGAGTCCTGCAAGCGCGCTCGAATGCAATATACTCTTTGCAGGACACTAAAACAAAAACTCACAAGTGATTTACTGCTCTGGACACCTAGCCATAGAACAAGACGGGTTGGTCACGCATCAACAACCGACATTGACCAGTTATGTTATGACACAAAATGCCAATCTAATGACCTCCACACACGTAATGGTCGGCGTGATAGACTCATGAATGTCTGAGCTAGCTCGATCGAATATATATATAAAATATATATTTATCATAGAAATATAATTATATTTTGTTTGAGCATTTTATCAACATTATTGTAAAAATATTGGCTTGCATAGAATGTATACAATTACACATAGATACATCATTATAGTCATATAAATACGCACGTCATACACATGCATCATTTCAATCAAAAACACACACAAAGGATACTGAAAAGTTCTCGGTTCTATCAAGAAGTACCTTCCAACAAAATGTTAAATTTCGACATTTGGTCAGATTTTAGGGAGTAGGTCAAATTGGGAATTTATCTACATTCCTTCATAAAATTCAGTTATTCAACGCACATGACACACAAATATATAAATTTACACGCATATATTCACTAAGCACGACTTCACACACATGCATCTATCTATTTACATCGATCGACACACACGAACACAAATTTCAAGCGAAATAACTCTTTGCGACAGAAAAAAGTTATTTCCCTTAAAAATCTTTATTGTTTAGATTACATTGGCATGCAATGGTAATGTTAAATTTATTGGAAGAGAAACTAGTTTTATCAAGAGAAAACTCATTTTTTTTTAAAGTCGCAAAGATTTTAATTGCCTTTTTAATTTTATTTATTCACATTTTTTTTCAATTTTGTTAATGATGCCTAAGCTAAAAACTCGTCTATCCATATGAATAAACGTGGAATTGGAGCTCAATTCTCTCACGAATTCTCGGGTTAAAAGACCTCAACTTCATAGTCATTTACAATAATAATTTTAACTTCATAGTAATTTACAATTTTTCATTTTATAAACAAAACTACATTCTTAAAGTCGAAATTATGGTCAGGCCTTACAATGAACAACTAATGCATTTTTTTAAATTTTATTTATTTATTATTTTTTTTTTTTTTTTTGCAAAATATCACTTTTATTTCTATAACCATTATTTAAATTTCTAGATGTCTCACCTATTTATTCCGTCGGACTTTTTTGCAGTCTATTTTGTAAATTCCTACTTCAGATTTTCTGTGGTTATTTATCTGTGTGTCATATGATTTTTCAAGTGCTTGTGACAAATTTTATATTAAAGTAAACTTAGATATTTTTTTCAGTTGCAATCGTTATTGAGTTGGTAGGTAATATTATGTGTCGAGATTTAGCAGGATTATTTATTATTTTCGTTTTCGGTTTTTTAGGATTTTGTCAACTACCTTCTTCACGTTGTATATGAAATAATTAGGTTATTAAAAGTAGTTTCACTGTATCATCATGCAAATATTGAGGGCTATAAACTATAAGTGTTCTTAAGTAGATGTTTTTAATTATACCGGATTTTATTTTGTTGTTGCGTGACAAGAAATTTATGAGAAAAATTTTTTTGTAGGGTTTTCGGTAAACGTTTAGTTTTAAGTTCATTACCAATACAATTAAATACAATTTCAAGAAATGTTTATGTATTGATGCTTCTGTTTCATAAGTAAATTCATTGTACGTTCAATGTTGTTTGGTTTGTTTAAAAGAACAGGTTAATATTCTGTAGTGATAAAACAATATCGATATATCGGAAATATGGTGAGTCTTTAGGTAAAATATTTGGGAAAGGATCAGTTTCTGGAAAGAAAGACACGATAATACAACGCTAAAAGGCGATACCATCAGTAAGTCCAAATTCTGTCTATCGAAAGTAAAATAACATTGGTTTGTAAGTCGATAAATCTCTATAAGTTTGTCTATCGATATGGTTTTTTTTTTCTTTTAATGAAAATTAGTCCAAGAGTTCAGAGCTTGGATTGAATAATCAGCTTTTAAGTTTAAGATATTGTACTTTAGTTTCATACCTACCACTTATTTATCTGTACTATTTCAAATTGACCTACTGATAACGCTATAACGTTAAGATGATTGCATTTAAAAATATTGACATTTTAATTTTTAATGTTATTGTGCGCACAGCCTACGTAGGATATGAATAAATGACGACCAAAAAAAGAGTTTTATCACTTTCTGTACTTCCTAAGGAATTACTTTGGTCAATCAGACTACAAAAACAAAAGGAATAAATAAAATAAAAAGGAATTTCTAATCAGTTTTCGTTGCGCTGAACTGATTGTTAGATTGTGCTTGAAAATGATACAAATATCAACCGTCAATAGGTTTCTTATGACTTAACTGACAAAAGGCCCATCACCAGCCGGCATCAGAATAAATGGGTTTTGGTATCTTTAATTACAACTTCATACACGGCAGTTTGATCTACGTACGGGCCTATTTATGAATTCCAACAAGCCAGTTGAATACAGAATACTAATTTCAATGCACTTAAAAACATTAGTAATAAACATTTAGCTCTGGATTTTTGTTCCCCACCAACTAAACATGATTATTTTCTCCTTAACATCGGCGAATTTCATATCCGCTTCAATGGTAATATGGACCTTAATTACAATGCAGCCAAAATTTAAAAAAAAAGATTGTATATTAAAATGACAGCAAATATATAGATTTCCAACAACAATCAAATACCCTCATGTTTGTTTTCTTTTGCTTTTAAGCCACCACCATCTAATTTAATACTCGTTTATAACGATTCTACGATACTTTGGTTCCAGCCAGTTTGAATATCGCGAGAATCAGTTGCTCAGCCTTGATTTGTTGCTTTGCAACGAATCAGAAGGGACTTTACAGCGCATGTGCGAAGAAAAATGTCCTGTGGTCAGCAGTGAGATGGCATTGAGTGACTTTCTGTAGCTTAATCGCCGTACTCAAAACCACCGAGCAAATAGGTTTTTCACCTTTTTCCAGTTTTTTTCTTTTTCTTTTTTGATAAAACATCACATCTTAGGGATATGTCTATAACTCGCTACAGTCCTTGATTGCTGACATTTAGCAAAACTGAAATTAAAAGAACTTGATGATGTAGCGGATGAGGATTTTGTTGACTGTTTTGAACCAAAATCTGCGGGAAAGGAAATTTGTTGAAATCATCTTTTATTTGGAAAAACGAAGCAGATTACAACGAGAAGGGTGAGAGTAATTTTGCTTGTGTCTGTTTAAATCTGTTGAATTTTCTCACTACGCTTGTCTTTTTGATGAGGGTCTTGCCTTTCTGATATTTATGCTCAATTCTCCAAATAAATACAACTCAAGCAACAGTAGAATCATTCTGCAATGAGCAGGTGCCAGGAAATGTATACTTAAACTACATCTTGAGTTACCTAAAATCCCTTATAACAAAAAAGGAATCGTGTTTTCCTTGTTACCCTTTAAGTAAAGTTCATTGGAAAAGATTATTACGGTGTTGACAAATGTCTTTTACTTCGTATATTTCTCAGACATTCTTTGAATCACATATTTATAAGAGCACTTGTATTTTATGGTGTATTTATGGAGAAAGTAAAGACAATGTTGAGGAGGCCGTGAGAATTGTAGATCTGGTCGCGTTATACCTAAATTGGATGGTTGCTTATAGCGATATCCGATTAAACTGGTAATTATCGCTTTGGATTATGGAAGTTTTGCAGACAGCTGGATAATCTTATTGGGATGTGCAGGTTTTTGTCTTTTATATATAATACAATTTTATTCAGTATGTGTGTAACGGCGAAGACGATGAAGTGTCAGGATTTTATCATTAATTTCTCCCGTCTGAGATATTTGTATACTCAGTAAAGAACACGCAAACACACGCACACACATATACACACACGCGCGTGCGCGCGCACACACACACAAACACACACACAAAAACACACACACACACACACACATATAGGTACCTCCACAAAATCGCTAAAAGAAGAGCATAGCTTGATGAAAAAGACGCCAACCTTGCCGAAAAAAAAATTTATCGTCTAAATGCTTATGTTATTATTAAGAGGAAAGGCCAAAGATTTTTTAATTGTTTTTTAAAGTTTTTCCTTCTTTTTAGAACATTCTAAATTTTGATTAAAAAATAATAGCAATATATTTTATGTTAGAAGAGGTTTTTAAGCTACTGGCAAAGAGATTGTTTACGAAAAACTCATATCTTGGAACATATTTGCATTCCAGTGCGCCTAGTCAAATCTTAACTGGATAAATGAGAATTAATTTTAATTTGAGAAAGAACGTTCAAGTAAATATTTTAATTATATTTTAGAGTGTTCAATGTACTCCTGACAAATGTGTAAAATCAAAGAAAGGTGCAGAGGTTTTGGATAGAAAACTTTAAAATTTTAACTTTTAAAAATTGTTCTTTTAACATAAACTCAGTTCGTTCATGATTATGTAATTCATTAAAGCCATTTCTTATGTAATAAGTAGATTCCATGTTGTTGTTGAATCAACCATCGGTGGTTGATAGTAGACCGTTTTGGTATACCTTAATGTAGATATAAAAAACTGAGTGCTGGCAGTGGCAGTGAACGGACGTCTTTTTCTTTGCCTCAAGAATGCGATTTGATTTAAGGAAAATAGGTAAGTGATGATTTAATAATTGCATACATAAAGAAAATGTTAATAAAAATAAAATAAAATAGGGAGAAAATCAAACTACGGAAGTATTTTGATACTTTAAATGCCAAAAAAACACACAAGAATAGTGTAATTAGGCGTTCAAACTCGATCGAGAAAAGTAATTAATTTTTGTACCCAACCGACTAAAGAGAATATGAAAAAATTAATACCCCGTATCAGTAACAAACTAAAAACAAAATATTTTACAGATAACTTACATTTACTTCTAGCAACCATTCCTGTCGTGAGGTCTGTCGTGACTTAATGAAAAAACGTTTCTGTGTAAGTTGTAATCAGTTTGACCTGCACAAAACTGAGAATATGCCTTTTCGGTACAACACAGCACACTCATGATTTTGTATGAGCTCCGGATGTAACGGCAGACCTATGCAATGTGATTGAACTTTTCGGATTTACGCTGGAGCACACTGAACAATTCCCGTTTCAAGAAGCTGAGTGATCATTGCTCTCATATAGTCAGCTTCACAATGACATTTACTTATAGAACTTGATTTAAAGATAGGCAGGCTTTTCTTACAAACAAATTTCAACATAGGCCGAGAAGAGAATATAATTTGTGGATTAGACGGAGTGACACACTATCGGAGATTTCCTTGACAAATCACGCACCAATTTCGGCAATCAATAGCAGTCTTAGATAGACAGTACATTTAGCATTAATGCTCGATTACATGACATCTAATGGTTATATCTTCTGTCAATTACTACATTATAATTTTTGTAATTTTTTTTACAGTTAGGTTCACTCTGTACACGGCCCGGGGACCGCTTAAGGTGGAGAGTTACAGAATAAGAGATATAGTTTATGCGGATAGGTGAGGAAGGTAACGGTTAATCCTAAACTTGTACAGCTTAAGATTGTAGTGATCAAAAAAAACAGAGCAGTGATTCTCGGGAAGACGCTGCACGAATGGAACTTACTTCTCACCAATAGAATATAAAGGAAATGTGAGTGGCATGGCGAGTCCTAGATGTGAAGGTTAGAACCAATAAATTATGTTCGTCCGAGCACTTTCCATGCAAATTGCGATAAAGCAATGAGAGGCCTGCTACACCCGAAAGAGAGAATTTGAAGGGAGGAAAATAATTTTTGTCACCCACAAGGACACAGAGTTTTGATAGACCGGAAAGTCACAACAGGGCAGCTCCTTCCCAAATATGACAGTAGTACTCAATTTTAGGCCTAATCTGGCTCTTGTAAAGGTATAGTATAGCACAATGAATGGGGCGGTACAAGAAACTGACCATTTTTCCTCCATGTTTAGCGACGACTCGTATGCACGAGTTTCACTTGAGGTTTGGGGTAAGTTTAAGGCCCTAAAGTCACGCAAGCACCCCCTCCCACCAGGCGACATCCATTCATCGTGACTGGTGGTAGTTCGGTGTCCGAGTGGCGATGATGGCATGCATCGATTGTAACCAGCCAGTTTTCCCCCACTGAAATGATCGGATAAGAGATCAGCTATCAATCTTTCGTCATCACGAATTTTAGCGGTGCACCAGACATACTTAAATTTGGCTTATAACTTGGGATTTCTCTTTTGCTGACAATTAACTATTCTGGCTTGTTACAGTTAATGGCTAGTCGTTCATCAACATAAAATCGCCCGCGTATCTTATACTGTTAAGTTTATATCCTTTAATAAAAAATCCTGTTAGTGCTTCTAGTTCTTTCCGAATTGTTTCAATGTAAATTTAGCGAGAAAACACACCCTTCTCTTATTTCTGTTTTTTAAGTACTCTCTCTCCATTGCTGCTGAAGTTCTCCTTGCCGAAGTCTCTTTGCAGGCTTCACCGCGGTCAGAGATTTGTGGGGTCCTTCGGTCGGAGATTTGCTCCGGTCCTTCTTTTCTACATGGTTGAGAATAGGGAATTATTTTTTATTTTATTTTTACTTTTAATCTCAGTTCGTTACTCCTTTTTACGAAAAAGACTTGTCAAAATGTGATTTGATCTACATGAGAACGGGTGCTTCGTGGGGTTTATCTTTTCAAAAGATTGGTTCGAGGCACAGCTTGCCTTTTTCATGATTTTGTGTGCAGTCTGATTAAGTGACCATTTCCAACAAATTCTATGATGCCACTTTTTTTTTATACTTCTCTCCTATCGTTCTAACAATATGAACCCTAGAAAACGAAATTGCAAAATTCTTTAGCCATTTTAATTTTTTTAATTTTCGGAGTCACGAAGAGTGTTAGTATAATGGTTCTGTTTCCTATACAACAGCACTCCACACAGCAGAGTATAGGAAACAAAACCAATATACTAATATTTTGTTGCCATAAAAAATCCCGTTAAAAATGGCTAATGTATTGGACTCAAAACAATAAAAAATATTCCTCCACATACTTAACCTTCAAAAAAGAAAAAATTGTGAGGATGCAAGAAAATATGAATATTCTTTACAAACACGCACGCGCGAGCGAACGGGCGCGCACACACGCACACACACACACACACAAACGGAAGAGAGAAAATGACAATTGACTTTGAAATTTAAATTTTTGAAGATCAAAGTTGACGGAAGCTGAAAGTGGTTTCCTCAAGCGAGGATTAGACCTAGCTGCCAATCTAGTACTGCGTTTAAATTCGTAAAGTCGGGGTACCAAGGAGGAAAGCGATATTTATTCTGTTTAATACAGAAATGTGGCACAAAGGCCGAAAAGGGATTGGGGGAAAGGACGGTCTTCTTCTGTCTTAACTATAACTTAGCTAGCCGCAAACACTGACCCAATCTTACGAAACAATATTCCTTACACCAAAACAACACATTCATTTCATTACCTTTCTTACTACAACCACCATAATACCTCTTTGTCTCTATAGAAAATACTAACTCGTCCCCATATTTACAATTCGTGGTCTGTGGGGGGGAAGAATAAAACAACAATTCTAAAATTAACCCCAATGAGTATTTACAATATGCATACAAAAACTATTTACAAGAAACTAAAGAAAATAAGATTAGTAATAAAACCCCACAATTTCCTAAATGTGACAGAAACATCACTTCACTGGCCAGAAATCAATGCGGGACTATAATAGTGAAACCATTCATTCATCCCAATCCTCACACTGACGGCCTCATTCAAACACAACAACAAATACGAAAAAAATCACTCACACGAAAACGAAAGGCGCCCCGCATCCACCAGCGAACTGACATCACTGACCACCTAACAGGGGGGGATGGAGAATTAGACTTAAGAAAAAAAAAATGGGACAGAAAAAAAAGGGGGCCAATGAGCATACATACCTAGCTAAGTTAACTGAAAAAGGAAACTAAAGCATCAAAATAGAAAACCTAAGCTAGCCCTAGTTTCAGGATGGAGTTTGCTGGTTCAACAGGAAGAGCAATATCCTGATGCCTAACCGGCATCAATGTGCCCTCAAGTCAGCTCCTTTCACACGACACAAGCGCGCAAGATTACCCACCTTTTGCCGAATTCTGATGAAGGGTGCCGCCGCTTTTCTCTCCTGATCTTGACTTTGAGCTGACGTTTAACGTACAAGATCAGTTGGGTTGATGTGAACTTCTCGCCACCATAGAATCCTTCTGACGTGTCGTCCAAATCACGACTCTCACTAACACCTGTAGCAGTGAACACATACTGTTCAGCCTTCGTCAGCGGCGGTTATACATTGCTACAAGCAGGAAACGGACTGAAGGACAAAAGACTTTCCCTGCAGCATGCGGACCATGAGGCCTTCAACAAACTTGACCAACGGCACTACCTGGCTGCAATGAAAGAAGGCGTGACCCAGGTCTCGACCTCCCCACTACAACGTCCGGCAGTTTGGAGAATTCTCCAAGCCAGCTGAGCAAGAGTCTCTTGGCGACCAGAGGGCCCCGTATCACCAGCCAGGTGGAGTGATGCCTCATCGTTACTGAGGCATTTCAACTCCAGGCACCCAAGGCCATATTGGTGAGCCTGCTGCCTCGTCAAACCGAGCTCGTCAATCAGATCATCATACGGCCCCCCTGATCTAAAACGATATAATGCCCTACGAGACAACGCCTGGACGTTGGAGAGGCCATCCGACGCCAGTAAGAGACGCTTCAGAGCAATATGATATTCACGATAGAAGGGGAGCATTCGGCTCCGGGGGTAAACGGCGGGCCTCCTCCTCGCACGAATGCACACTTCTCAGGATGGGGAAGTTCTTTGGGCGTCTTCCTTCCAGAAGGCGCCGTCCTCATCCGAATCGCGACACATTCGATCCAGAAAGCTAATGCGAAGAATATATTGACGAATCTCTGTGCTTGGCATGCCCAGACCGCCTTCAGATGGATGAAGGCAACAGATCTCCCCGACTGACTCTGGCAGCCTCCCCACAAGAAGGAGAACAAAAGCTTCACTAACGCCAGTAAAAGTGTCACACAGGAGTGGAAGCACAGAGAGTCCGGTAAGGAAAATCGGGTAGATGTGGCAAACACAAACTTCCGCCCTCCCATTTAAGGAGAGATTCCTCCGAGACCACAAATTAATTGCGATCTCGGTCTTCCCTCGCACCTCCGACCAATTCATTTCCAACTGAGATCAGGACCGAAAAAACGCCGAGAATCTTGACCGGCCCATCCGTCCAGTGGAAAGGTCCGGGAAAAAAAATCCTTCCACGCATTCTTCACGCAAGCCAACAGACTTATCGCGGTTGATCTTAGCCCTGTCACCATCTCATAACAACTGATTTCTTTGCTGACTTCGTTAATCTCGGCTCTGCTCGACTTCAAGAGCCGAAATGTCGTCAACATAGGCAGAATACCTGGCCGATGTGCTACCACCGGGCAGGGCAATTTCAATAGGACCGGATTCGCCTTTAACTTGCGAAGGAAAGGTTCCAACGCAAGAACGTAAAGCAAAGGCGATAGCGGACAACCCTGACGAATGGAGCGAGACAATACGAAAGGCTCCGATCATTTATTCACCTCCACCAGCGCACCGGGAGTCGCATACAGAAGTCGGATCCGGGTGCGAAAGTACCAACCGGAAACCGGCCGCCGAAGAACAGCCTCCAGAAAATGATGGTCAACCCTATCGAAGGCCTTGGACTGATCTAAATTGATCAGCGCGGCTTCACTAATCGACTTTTTCGATGATCAGGCGCACCATATGAAGGTTGTCCTGAATAGTCCTGCCTTCACAGCACAAGTCTGTTTCGAGCCAATCAGACTAGACAGGACGGCCTGCAAACGGTTAACCAGGATCTTGTAAAATCTAACTCTGTGTTTAACATAGTTAAAGGGCGAAAGATTACTAACCCATCCCCACCGTTTTATTCTTGCGTAACAACGGTCACGCCCCTGGTGAAGCGTTTGGGGTATAGACCCCTCTTCATCCAGTTGCCGAAAACCAGGTGCCAGCAGCGGAACAAAACGGGCGACTGCCTCAAGTACACTTCGTACGGAAGACCATCAAGTCCCGGAGATTTGTCCAGGCCAACCTGTTTCAACGCATCCCAGATTTCCGACTCTGTGGTGGACCCTCGCACCTAGCTGCTTCAGCTGCCTCGGGGCAGGAAAAGTCAGCTAAATAAGGTGTCGAACAGGCGCAAACTCAGACCGGGCTCCTGGTTGAAAAAGCTCCTGAAAGTAGTCACGAAAAGCCCCTCACATATGCCCTCGTTTGTTGTCACGGTCGCTTATCCGGCAATGTGACGCTCGCGACATGTCTTGAGATGCATACCGAGCTTCCTCTGCGCAATTCAGCCCCATATTCGTCGCCTCAGAGGATTCTTTTTACTAGCCTAACTACCCAGAGCTTGATCCTTCTTGATAAGCAGGAGGCCAGGCTCTGCCTTAATAAAGCTATGTCCCCACTATCACGGGTTTTCACCGCCCGATCAACTTTCTGCTCTAAAGCCGTTTGCGCCGCTAATCTATCTAGATTGAGCCGACGACTATAATCAGCAGCAAACGTTCTAATTTTGGATTTTAATTTATCCCACCAGGCATTTCCCCAACCGCTCCCGTCAATTCCGTCTGTATCATTGATAGAAGCTGGTCCGGAAATCTTGATCACCAAATAATTATGAGTTTAATTTCCAGCAGCCAGCCATCCTAACCTTAGGGCTTATCTAAGTTTTACACGGACCCGGACAAGCCTATGATCCGAATAAACTATCTCATGGAAAC
>CAHIKZ030002865.1:0-202854 GCA_903632075.3 Acanthosepion pharaonis | reverse complement strand
GGGGGAAAACTTTGTTAGCAGTCTTTTATTTTTTCCCCAAGACAAGCAGGGTTGGTTCCCCAAGACCCCCTCAGAACTCAGCGCTTTTCCTTTGTGGCATCGTATCCCAAATACAGGGTTTCTTGGTCCGAAGCCAGAGATGGTTCGCTTCCGAGGATTGCCAGCCAGTTCCTGAACTCCTTCCCCACTACCATCAAACACTGGGACCCTCGGTCCACCCAACAGCCCCTTAAATCCACTGACAACCCCCACCCCACTTCTTTCTTCACCCACTGCTCCATCTGACATAATAATCCACACATGTCTACAGTCTATATAGCAACAATCGAGGTAGGGAAATAAACAAGGTGTCCTACCATAGACGACTCCTGTTCTTCTTTTCCTTTGGTCCCGGGTCGTTCTGATTTCTGCTTGAACCTTCAGCAACGGCGGCGATCGTGGTCTTCTCAGGGTGAGCCGGTGAATATGACGGGTTGTTCAAAAATTTTGAAAAACAACGTTGCGTCTTTACTTTCCGAGATCTTACACAACCGTCAATAATAGCAGATATTCAAAAACATCTTTCGGTCGACATACAGTTTTGATTTTATAAGGAAGGAAAAAAAAACACATGCCTGATAATGAATAGAAGACTATTCGTAAGTACTGGCATTTTAACATCAAATAAACTGAAAAACTACAGACAACAAGTTTTTCGACAAGGATCAAACTCGCACTGTGGATGAACAGGATTTTAATGCATATATTATTTTTCTAGCGATGGATGTCGCCAATAATCGCATTAATACTTCTGATTAATTCTATATGTGATTATTTCTTTATATATATATATATATATATATATATATATATATATATATATATATATATATATATATATATATATAAATTTCAGTGTTTTAAAGTGGAACATTAGAAGTATAGAGTTTTATTTATTTTAAAGTGGAGACATTAAGTATAATGTTGTAAGGAACCAGAAACCCAATCCTTATCAGGAGACTGGACATACCTGTTCAAAAGACCTGAGAGTCGTGTGAACTGGGCAATCATTGAACCTTTCCACTCGTATTGTGGAGAAAAATAAAAAATAAATAAATTGTTAAAAATTTAGATTTTAAGCGAGGACATTATGAGTAGAATTGAAGTAGAATTTAGAAGGAACCGGAAACCCAATCCTAAATAGGAAACATTGGACATTCAGTGCAAAAGATCAAGCAGGAATGTGAAACAGATGTGTCTTATTTGTTTCCATTTTCTGTAAATCTTTCTCCTAGGCTCACGTGTTCAGTCCATGATATTATCAGTATCCTTATCGAATCACATTTCTGTCGCCTAAAGTCTCTTCTCCATCTGCCATTTTGGAGTTATTATTATTATTACCTGTTCCGTCAGTCAAAACTTTGTTGATGAAAAAGTATGTAATCGGTGAGGATTTTTCAAATTCCTCAAATTAAAAATATAGAAATAAACTTAAACAAGGAAGGAGAGGAGGACAGAATCAAAACAAACGATTATTGTCTTCAGTTAAAAAAGAAAAAAAAAATCAATCGCAGTGTTTTCTTGCCATTTTTTGTAGCGTGTCCGGTAAACGGAACACTAGCACAAAAGTGGTTCTGAAAACGTGTTACTTAAAAAAATCCTTAATTTTTGTCCCTTAAAAATAAAATGATTTTCCGGCAAACACTGTGTCCGTAATAAGACGTAGTGACAAAAATGGATAGTTTGTTTTTTGTTTTTTTTCCGTGACACCGCTTTTTTAAGTACCTTCACTCTTCGGTTATGTTTGTTTTAAAAAGCGATGATTTTTTTTTTTTTTTTGTAATTTTGTGTAATCAAATAAAATTCACCCCCCCCCTCCGCACATTATTAAGACTCTTGCTTTATGTGCGTTGTGGTGTAAATGGGCAAACGGCTCGGAAGAAGAAATCAGAGATCCGAGTTCGAATTCCAGTCTGATTTATTTATTATTTACATTCACTTTTACACGCAAATACCCTTTTTGGGAAAAGGCGTGAATGAATTCCTCTCTTATTAAAAGCTATCAGTTGAATAACAAGAAGGTCCTATAGCCTTGGTGGCAATCAAGTCTACTGCCAAAAAAAAAAAAAACAACCTATTATTGCCTGTGATCTTTTGCCTAATCAGTCATAAATCGAAAGGGACATTGTCGCCTCACCGGGCATCACATTTTGTTTGAATGACACAAAATTTTTAATACAATTTTAATTCAGAGAAATCTAAAAACAAGTTCACGTTGGTTCATACTAAGATAAAAAATGGAAGAGAAAATTAGAAGTAAAACGTTTTTCTTTACTTACCAACATTTCTAGTAGGATGAAGTAAGTTTGAGGTTTAAATCATAAATCAGTTGTCCTTTTAAAAAGGAAATCATTTATTCGCTAGCGATGATCGTTTTACGAGAGAGAGACAAACAATAAATGTCTGTTGATTCTATCCAAAATGCCAATATCAGTTTTATAAAGTATCAATTTAATTCTCCAAAGCAAAAGTTAAATCTTTTTTAACGAATCAGACTTCGAACCTAAGCCAAACATGTGTTGAAATGAAGGACGCTTTTTTTCTGAAACCCAAAGAAGTCCGAGACATTTACACCTTCCCATGAGAACAAACACGATTCAAAAGTTGAATAACGATGTCACGACATAATATATAAAAAAAAATTCGTTAGAGAATATATTCGGTCACTTAACATACTTTTTCAGACAACCTCGATGAAACGTGAAAACCATATTCTTAGTAACACCAGAATGGGAGCTTTTTTTCCGAAATGAAAACAAAAAATCGTTACCCACTTAAAATATTTGAAAAAAAAAAAGAGTTTCAGATTCAACAAATCAAACGAAGTTTTCAGTACTTATTCATTAATGAATGACTGAATGGTATGTTCAAAATTATTTCATTAGAAAACTTTGTGGAAATAATGGGCGGTGGGGGTCATGTGTAGTGTACCTTTTAGTTTTAATTTTCTTTTTTGTGGTGGTGGTGGTGGTGGGGGTCATCAAATTCTTTTTTTACAGTCATAAAGAAAAATCCCTGAAGATGTCATTTCAGTAAAACATTTATGCTGTATCAAGTTACTTGATATTGCATACGAATTTTCCGTATGTTTGTTCATACTTGACTTGATTCAAGTATGTGAACCATTTGTAATAGGGTGGGTAGTTTGGGTTGGTGTAGTTAGTAGTAGTAATTCCGACTTGATATTAATTATTTGTTAAGTGTTGTTAAAATAATTACCCCATTGCTATGTCATATATGTATGTATTTGTAGTGTAGGAGGAATCCTTTTCTAATTTTTTTTTTTATATTGAAAATGAAATGAATTAAAACGTACAGCAATTACATAAACAATAAAAACTTGAGACACGTGTTGACATTTTGGACAATATTCCAATATCCTCACCTTTTCTAACCTAAAAAGGCACAGTCCACATCGTACGCCTACGTAAAAAAAAACCTCAGCCAATAAAATGGCGAGAATCGAATCAAGCAATTCCATTGGTCAATCGTTTTTTTAAACAGGAATTGCGCCAAAACGAGTTGATGAAATTTGGATATATAAAGGAAAAGCAGAATCAGCCCCATTCAGTGGAAGCGGAAGCAGAAAGCTGTAATTACCAACCTTCAAGATGCTTCCGAACCGACTTAATTTTAGTCATCGCTGACCAGACGATAAAGAAAAATTACCAACTCCATTCAGTCAGTCTAGCTAACTCACCGAGCAATTGCCTAAAATTTATCCATCTTCATCGAACCATAATTTTGCCGCGCTTTTCAAAAGAACAACTCACTGACTCAAAATTCGAACATTAGACGAACGACTCTTGAAACTTTCACCTTTTCTTATGCATATTGATTTTTAATCATTACAAAATAAGAAATTTAAAAGCGAATAGATACAAAAATACGATTAACGGTAGACTACTTTGACAAACTCTTTTGCTGAAAAAACTCTTAATTTTATTAATACAATCTTTCATACAAACAAATTTCAAATAGCAAAAATATTACGATACAAGAGACATTAAACATTTCAGCATACACTTCCAATTTACGGTCATCGAATGTTATTCAGTTTTCAAATGTTTCCAATACAAATGTTGGGAATTTGATCTATATAAAAAACGGATAAATAAGTTTTTCCATATCACGGTGTTTGTATATTTGTATTTGGACGCGCAAACACGCAACCTTAACAAAAATCCTTCTGATACGTTAAACAACAACCGACGTCCCCAACAACATCATAGCAAGAATTTGTATTTTTTCGTGATGTGAATTACAGAATGTTGGTATGGTGTGTGTAAAAATATTTCGGTGTCTTTTTTGTTTAAAAGTCAGTTCTTACTTGGCTTGGTTCCGAGAATTTCGTTTGTGAGGATGCGTTCGAAGTCGTCGATTTTCGATCTTCCCGGAGCGCTGGCAAACGTGTGTTTCTGTAATGCTACTTGTCTTCTCTACTATTGCTAAGGGTACCCTAGTCTACATTACTCTACTGACTCTCTTGTGGTGTAAAAGGTTGATGGAATTGCAATTAACCTGCTACTTTTTTTTACCTTCGCAAATGTAACAAAAAGCAAGCAAACAACAAGTTGAATAACGATATGAAACAATACAATATTTTTTTCTATATATCCACTAGAAGGTACAACATTGTACGTTGAGAGTTGTTTAAATTGCTTCACAGTTTTTTCTTGTGTGGATTGAAGTGTTTACGAAGATATTATATGAAAGATTAAGAGCTGAGAAAGTGTGTGTATAAAAATGGGTAAGTTTGATAGGTATTTTTGTGTTTGTAGGAAAATGAAACAGTTTGTTTTTGGCGTTGAATTTTGTAATATTGTACTCGACTTACTGTTCTGTGCATGAAGTTGTCTCTCTTTGATTGAATGTGTCACTTGATGTTTTCTGTTGAGTTTATGTAGTTGAGTGAGTGTACTTCGCAATCTGTGGAAATGCTAAGTAAATTTAACTTTAAGCCTGGTAAGATATGTAACATGGATTCGTGTGGCGAGCTGAGAAAACTAGTATGACTTACTGTCGAAGTCGAATGATGTTTTGTATTTATTGATATTTCTGGATCTCTTCGGTGTGCAGCGAAAGCTGGGGAGGGTCGTGCTACATGATCACAAGGTAACACGGTGAAAAACAAACGCTACGTCGAGAAATAAGAACGCGAACCCTGATTCTCATATTATGTGTTGGTGCTTTATTCAGTGCTTCACCTGCTCGTCCGAGTGGGTATGTAGGTGATACGTGGACTTCAGCTATATCAGCTCTACCCCCCTACCAACTACTCACCCCGACGTGGTGGCTCGCGCGACTCACACATCTGTTTTCCGACAAAACTGTCTTCGATCCCAAGCATGACCGTTAATATAGACAAGCATCCGGATATACCCGACTTCCGGTTTTGGTGCCACATGACCACCAAAAAAAAAAAAAATTAATTTACTTCCCGTTCCCCTTCGGTTAAAGTGAAGGAGACCAGAACAATTTCTTTTACTTTATATACGTCTCCTTTTATTGTTATGGGTTGCTCTCTTTGCTGTTTGTTTCCCTTTTCTTTTCATTTTTTTCTTTTCTTTGTTTCGTGCGCGCGCCTTCCTGGGCCTTAGTTCGTTTCTCTAGACTTTTCTATAAGTTTTTTTTTTCCTGTCGCATTAACTTTTTTATACATAGATTATCTGCTTTCTCAGGGCATCCTGCATGCTTTTCCCAAAGTCGAAATGATTAATAGTCACATTGCCAGTTGTAAATATAAACAAACACCCGGATGTAACTTATTTTGGTTTTTTTTTCCTCAGGCTTTCAGCCTTACCACCTCGCAAATGTAAGCGCTCACAGAGATAGCGTTTTCCCAAATGCTGGGAACATGCTAAGCACAATACACACACACACACACATATATAATATTCACACACACTTTTGTCCTTTTTAACTGTTCCATGTAACTTGTTATTAATATATATATTTGTATACATATTTATCGGTCTTGTGTTTGTTTTTCTTTTGCCTTCTTTGGACTTAATTAAAGTCCAACTTTCTCATGTAGTTGGACCGGCTAGCAGGAAAATTTTAACCCACATGTTTCTTCTGCTTCTATCAACAACATCATGCCACAGTCCACTACAAGGGCATTAGTCCGGACTGTTAGCAAACTGATCCAGTCTCAGTTTGAACCCGACTTGTAAATTCTATTTTCCGAGTCATTAACCCTTTAAACCCTGACTACCGCTTTACCGGTGGTAGAGAAAAATGACTTAATGCCCAGCCACCGGTTGAACGACGGGTAAACACTTGTAACTGTTTTTATATCTACCGTGAAATATTACATACCAATTATTTGCGAATTTTGATTCAGGAGCACAGGAGGAAGGGTTAAAATTGTTCAGGAACGCAGGAGCCAAAGGGTTAATAGCTTTTTACTTCATTTTATCTTTACCTCTGTGTACATTCTTTCTTTCTTTCTTTTTCTGAATTCTATTTTAACCTTCAGTCTTTTCTTTCTTTTTTCTTTCTTTCTTTCTTTTTCTTTTTTCTTAATGGCTTTTTATTTCATCCTTTCTTTCTTTCTTTTCTGAATTCTATTTTAACCTTCAGTCCTTTCTTTCTTTCTTTCTTTCTTTTTCTTTCTTTCTTTCTTAATGGCTTTTTTATTTCATCCTTTCTTTCTTTCTTTCTTTCATTTTCATAATTCTATTTCAACCTTCAGTCCTTTCTTTCTTTCTTTTTTTTTTAATGGATTTTTACTTTATTCTATCTTTACTCCTATGAACATTCTTTCTTTTTTCTCTTCTTTCTCTCAGTCTTTCTCTCTCGGTCTTTCTTTCTTTCTTTCTTTCTTTCTTTCTTAGATCTTTCTTTCTTAATAGTTTTTTAACTTCATTCTATCTTTTATACTCGTATGGACATTCTTTCTTTCTTGCTTTTTTGGATTCTATTTTACCCGCTCAATAATTTCTTTCTTTCTTTTTCTCTTTGAGCCCTGACCACCGCTTTACCGGTGGTACAGAAAAATGGCGTAATTCCCAGTCACCGGTTAAATGGTGATAAAGAAAAATAACTTAATGCACAGCCACCGGTTGAACGGTGGGTAAACACTTGTAACTATTTTTATATTTACCGTGAAACATTACTTAGGAGCTCAGGAAGAATGGTTAAAATTGTTCAGGGACGCAGGGCTTAAATGGTTAACCGTTGAGTCATTCACATTTCAGGGGAAAAGTTATTTGAAAAACAATTCAGAATCGTGAAGGAATTAAGATTTGATTTGGTTGATTCGTTTAGTGGCATATTAGCATCTCTATGGGTTATTTAATGCCGAAATCTAAATATTTTCAATGCAATTTTATGGCTTCAGCTACATATATTTTCTACGCAATGTTATACTTTCAAAACAAATGTATATTTTTTTTTAAATATATAGATATGTAGATAGAATGTAGTGTTGGTAATTTTCTTTAAAAAAGGTATTGCTGGTAATTTCAAAATTGTATTGTTGGTATTTTTTTAAATGTATTACTGATAATTTTATACTTTTTTTAATGTGTTTTATTTTCGTTGGTTGGTTGATTTTGATTAGCGGCATATCAATTTCTATGGGTTATGTAATGCCGAAATATAGATATTTTGAACACAATTTTATACCTTCAACTACAGATAAAATGTATTGTTGCTCATTTTGTTTTAAATAATGGTAATTAATTGTAATTTGGCTTTATCGTTGATATTTTTATATAAAAATAAATTGCCGATATTTTTCCTATAAAAAACGTATTTTAATATTTTCATGGCGTTCTATTTTTGTTTGGTGGGGGTTGAGTCACTATTTGACCATAACTGGGATCCTAACAGGTGCTACCAGGGTGAACCTATGATCAACAGCAATTAAGAGGTGGTTCCACGCTCCTCAAAATCTCCAATCTCCCGATGACAGGCATGCTGCTGGATGTAGTTTATCGTCAAACCAAGGACAATAGTGTTGCTTTGATTGTTAGTAAGCTATAAAAATGTATTATTGGTAATAATTTTTTTTTTTTAATAAAAATGTACTTCTGGTAATTTCACTACAAAAATGAATTGTTGGTAATTTTGCGATGTGAGGAGTCCGACGCATACACCCGGGCTAGGAATAAAAATTGCCCGAGCTCCCGTAAACGTCGGTTGCGCTGGCCTCAGTTCGAGCATCGATCTCTCTCTAGTGCAAAAAAGCCACTTATTCTTATAAAAATATAAGAATTTATTGCCGGTATTTTGACTATAAAAAACATTTTGATATTTGTTTGAAGTTGGTGGGGTCGCTGTTAGTCCATAGCGTTGTTGCAGGGAAGCTAGAGCGAGAATTAGGTGTATATTATGAGAATACGTACAACAGGTAGCGGCTGCCCCATAAACTTGAACAGGTGAAGATTATAGTGTACTGGGAAGCGTCCTCTCGGGATCTGTACCATAAAAAGAAGTGACTTTTTAGGAAGAAGCTGTCCAAATGGAACTTTCTTCCATTGGCCAGAAGAAAAGAATCTGGGCGGATTGAGTCTGGTTCGTCCCGGTGTAGATGGCAAGGAGGAATTTAAATGCAAAGGTCACAGTGGGTGGAACTAGAGAATGCAGCTTGTCATGACACACGCAAACACACGCGCACACACATAGAAATAAACACACAGACAAAGAACACCCTGTTTATCATCTCTCAGTTGCGTCTCTGTCTTTGGACAGATAATGCGCTCAAAACATTAACTCCGTCAAAGGACAGAATCGCAACTAAGGAAAATTATACTGAAGAGGTGTCGGCCGAGAACAGAACAACTGCCCGAGGCCGCGCCCTCTCATTGCACTAGAGAGAGAGAGAGATCGGCGCTCGAACTGAGGCCAGCGCAACCGACGTTTACAGGGGCTCAGGCAATTTTATTCCCTTCCCGGGTGTACGCCTCGGACTCCTCACATTAAACAGACATTGTTTCACAACATGACCTCTTAGGGGGTTGAGTAAATACAAAAAAAAAAAAAAAGAAAAAGACGTCCACTCACGTTGACACACCCATTCCTGTTAACGTACGCATACATGCAATGTTTACTGGCATGCTTCCGTAGCTAAATGGTAAAAGTCCGCCAAGCTCAAGTAGAGTTCTCATGTTAAAGTGAATACAGGTTCGATTCCTGTTAGGAGGCAAGTTTTCTTTAGTAGAACTTGCCGATCTCTAAAAAAATATATATTAATTTCACTGTTAAATAACTAAGAAATATCAAGAATGTTTGCACAAACACATGTACAAACTAAATATAACGTTTTTTCTAGACACTGTTGTTCACACGATACAAGGTAGAGGTTTTTAGGATAGGGCTGTTTTGTGGCCGTAAGACTTCTACATTATGGGGACAGGTAGGATAGATAACGGATTGACCCTACATATGAAATGATTGGGGAAGCATCCACCCGGGAGACTGTTTTTTAAATCAGCGTGTCTTGGGAGGAAGCTGTCCGAATGGAAAATAAAGGAATAGTGCAGATTATGAGAATGCTTTTGATAGGTAGCGGTTGACCATAAACTTGAATAGGTTAAGATTGTAGTGTTCTGGAAAGCATCCTCTCAGGAGTCTGTGCCATAAAGCAGTGGATCTTAGGAAAAAGCTGTTGACCATCTTTGCCGTGGTCTCTGAATATGGAATCCAATGAAGTCCGTAATGTGTTCAATACCAGAGGTTGGCCGTGAAGTTTCAGAGAAAGTAGCGGCTGTTAAGTAATCCTTTAAGTCTTCGATATCAGGTTGGCAGTGAGGATAATTTGGGAGAAAAGCAAATTGGCTGCCTTTATACACGTCGGATTGAATATTTTGAGCTTTCTGATTGGTTAATCCTTCTATTGGTGAACTATAAAATGAGTCAGCTCATTTTGACTGGCTCACTAGTAAATAACAAAGCTGTCTGAATGATGTAAATTAAGAGAATGCGCACAGTAGGTAGCAGTTGACCCTAAACTTGAATAGGTTAAAATTTTTGTGTTATGGGAAGCATCCTCTCAGGAGTCCGTACCACAAAAAAAGCAGTTTTTGGGAAGAAGCTGTCCGAATGGAACTTCTTCTTTACCAATGGAATGATGATAGCGTGCCTTTGTGTACATTACATGACGGATCTAAATCTAAATGTGCATCTAGAAAACGTAGATCGTCAGAATATTTGTTGGTGGAAATAACGATAGAGTAACGAGAGACTAACGACGCTGTGTGTGTAGGAGAGACAGCTTTAGGGTTTTGAAAATTATTCATCGCCCACAACTCTGAAACAAGCTGAACTCTGTCAAAAATGGAAAAGATTAGAATTGTGCAGTTTCTGCGCAAACGTGGCAACAATACTCCATTTGGGAAGTACTAATTCTTCGGGCATATTTTATTATCACGCCAACTCTCAGGGTTGTTAGTCATTAGGGAGGCATTCTATGACGTAACATAGCTGGTCAATGTAGGTGGTCCTGGGCGACCAATCCCTCTTGCGCCATGATTAGGTGTCCAGATATCTCGCGAGTTCTTGATTTGTTCACCAGCTGTGTCCTGCAAAGATCATTTTGCGTTCGCAAAAGATAGTAGAAATATCAGGGATGGGTCCATCGAGCTGTGATTTTGTTGGATGTTATCTCAAAGAAATCATACTTATAAAATCCATGTTGTGTGTGTGTGTGTGTGTGTGTGTGTGTGTGTGTGTGTGTGTGTGTGTGCACGTTTATATATTGAATTTTCTACATTTTTCAACCGATTTCAACAAAACTTCACAGGACTATGTAAAATTACCTGACAGCGATAAAAATTTGAAAAACACAATTGTTTTTGCACGAAATCAATTTGAAAACACGATTAAGAGGCATTGCGAGAATGAAAGGGGGACAACTCATATCGAGTTATACTTATTATAAAACCCAGGTTGTTTGTGTGTGTGTGTGTGTGTGTTCGTTTATATATGGGATCGGATTTCCTACATTTTTCAACCGATTTCAACAAAACTTCACTTTTTTTGGCAGGTAGTGTTTCTTATTGTCTTGCACACTTTTTTCTTTATTTTTTTACATTCAGAATGCTTTAAAATTCCATTTACAAAACAATTGTTTATAATAAAATTCTATTCAATCGACTCATAACGATTGTAAACAATGTTTTTGTTTGAGTTTGACCAATTCGTAAAAAAAAAAAAAACTAATTAAGACATGCGTGTCCGTCAACCTTAAACAATAATCTTTGTCAATTTTATTTTCAGTCTTTATGATGGTCGATACTTGATCTATCTTCATTGTTACATCCCACGCAACATACTGTTAGTATATACAATTCATAAAAGCAATTAAAAGCTATCTAATTAAATAATGTCTTAGTTATTTTTTTTTTTCGATTCAGAATAGATTTTCGATATCTGATTTTTTTTAAAAAGTTCGGTGATTTAAATTAAAAATCTTCAAAAACTTCTGCTTTAGCCGCTAAAAATTATCTCGATGAAGAGAAACACATGTAAGATAAAAAATATTTTTACTAAAATTTTCTAAAAAAAAAGTTATAATCCGACAATTATTTGATTTTTACAAGAATTTCCAGATTACTGTCTATCACGGCAAAAAAAGAGGCTAAAATTTGCCATGCTAAAAGTTACCCGCTGACACAAGAAAAACAATCAAAATTTCGAATTTTCTAAAAAGGAGTAAAAAAAAATTAATTAAGTAAGCAAAAAATAATAATAGCATAATGATTTTGACGATAAAAATATGTTTTCATTATGCTTGGAGCATGTTTTCATCAGGGTAGGCTAAATTTTTAGCGATCTCATGGAGATACCTATCAGATTGTGTGGTTTTTGCACCTGCATCGCATTTCGGCTGCTGTCATAACATACCCAGTTATGTTACGATAAGCGCAGGTGCGGAGCTTTGAAAAAATGAATTAATCTGATTTAGGTTAACTTTCCATCTCGTTGTTTTCCATATTTAGAGATCCGCTTCGAAACTGCTGCTTCGCTTTTTTGACTGATTCATGGTCAATGACCTTGTAATATTGTATATCCTGGTTGAGAACTGATGCACTTCCTTACCTGCACTTGGTCGCGTAAAAACGACAGTATGATGAAAAAAGGCTCAAACTCAATAAAAATAAAGTTTTGTCATCAAGATGTTTATGTTATTATCAAGAGGAAAGACCCGATTATTTTTTTTATTATTATTTTAAATTTTTTACTCCTTTCTAACACGTTTGAAATTTTGGTTAAAAGTCTTTTTTTTAATTTTCCTTTTTTTTTTTTTCATGCAACGATGAACTAGAGCAAAAAGGTTTTATTTTGCGCTTTTTCCGAGGAAAAACACATTGATTTGAAATTCTTGCAAAATTCAAATAATTGTCAGATTTTAATGAAACTTTCAGGACATATTCAGAAATGAATGAAATTATTTTTTAAATTTTTTAGAAAATCTTGGTAAAATTTTTTTTGTTACATATGTTACCACCCACTTACATAATTTCATGAAATTTCCAAAAATTAAATTTTTAAGGTGGGATTTTTAAAAAAAAATAATAATAAAATATTTTTTACTAGTTAAAAACAGGAGTCTTTGGAGAAAGTAAATCAGCAACTTTTTTTTTTTTTTTTTTTTTTTGGAGAACAGTTACCCGTTTCACCGAAAATATGCTCTGATTTGTAAAATAAAAAATGCAATAAAGCTATGACATTTAATTAGAAAAGCTGCCCAGGATACGAATATCATACTTTCTAATTCGCCCATTAGACTATATGATATTCGTATCCTCGTTAAACTATGACATAGTCTAACGAGCGAACCAGAGGAGTTTCTAATTCGCTCGTTATGATATTCGTATCCGGGTCGATACAGTTTCTGATTCAGTCAGTTAAGTACCATACGTGATACACATTTGGGCAATGTCGTGCAGAGATTTGGTAAGGTTTGTTGATGCCCGAGGCCAATTCTTTGATTGTACGCCCCTACAACTCAAGTAAGGGGGGCCTATAGGGCATAGTACTGAGAAATGTGAGGAAGGAAAACATTTTAAATATGTAAAACAAATGAAACATGAAATAAACACGTTCATAAATTTCAAAAACTAAATTTTTATTTCATTCTTTGATTGGATGTCCTCTCGATATGGATGCCCAGGGCCCTGACACCCTCTGCCCCCCTTCTGCACACTACTGCGCTTGGGCGATCATGTCTCTTTCGAGTAATAACTGACTAGGTAGAATAGCTTGCCATTTCTTTCAGCGGTAAATTGGTTGCCACCCAAGGTTATAGAACCCAGTCTGTCCTACTATTTACCTATAGCTGGGGGAGAAGAGCTGGATTCATACCTTTCCCAGGAGTATTAGCTTAGTGAATGTAATGATCTCGACAGGAATTCACTTCGAGTCGCAATCCATTACTCTACTCTGCTTCCTAGTTTCTGATTAGTTGGTCGAAATATTACTTCATGACCTGGTGATTATGAATATCCATCTATTTTTAACGATGTTGAAAATTTGGCCTTCTTGTTGTTATTTGTTTATTTTTATTTATTTATCTTTCTATCACTATACACGATACTAATTAGGGATACCAAAATCAAACAACTGTAGAAATTTAACTATCAGAGAAATCTCATACAAAAATCTGAAGGCGCATTGGTATGCTAAAAGGTACATTGTAAAAGTTAAAACGAAGTATTGTTGTATCCTGCCGGCGCTCTCACATTAAAAAAAAACAACTGGAAGAAGAAACTAATTCAGCATATAAAAAGGCCTCAAAATCGACAAAGGGGTTTATAAGATTCCTGTGAATATGTGTTATTGTAGTATATGTTGTACTGAGTGGAGAAGAACGGGTTATTGTGTTGAGTGCGGAAACTGTTAGAGTGAATAGGCCGTGAATTAGATTAGGTAGGTGTAGGATAAACAGAGAGATAAGGCTTTCCTCGATTCCTCTTAGTAAAAATAATAGTAGTAAAATGCATTTTAGATAAAACTATCCGCGGACGGGATGTCTAGGACCAAAGTGTAATATCTGTTCCAGCAGCAGATAACCGGCCTAAAGCTCCAGACAGCAACAGCAGCAGATCCAGACATCCAGCCAGCCATCAGCAGCAGTACCAACTCGCCACCGACCGCAGCTCCAGCCACTCTCAAACAGCCATCCTCTTCAGCAGCAACGATAAGCGATAAGTTGTCCCTTTCTGGATAACACTCTTTAACAGCTACAAAACTGTCCTTTTCAGGGCAACAACACTCAACGGCTACAAAATTGTCCTTTTCAGGGCAACAATACTCAACAACTACAAAACTGTCCTTTTCAGGACAACTCTCTTCAACAATTAATAAACTGTCCTTTTCAGAACAACATTGCTAAACACCCGCGTTCGTGGAATAGATTGCAAAACTGTCCTTTTCAAGGCAAAAATACTCAACGGCTACAAAATTGGTCTTTTCAGGAAAACACTATTCGATACCTGCAAAACGGTCCTTTTCAGGACAACACTCCTCGACAATTACAAAACTGTCCTTTTCGAGACAACACTCCTCAACAACTAGAAAACTGTCCTTTTCGGGACTACAACGGCGACAAAACTGTCTTTTTCAGGACAACATTCTTCAACAACTACAAAATTGTGTTTTACAGGACGACACTCTTCAACAACTACAACACTGTCCTTTTCAGAACAACAATACTCAACGGCTACAAAATTGTCCTTCTCAGGATAATACTCTTTAACGCTCTTCTCATCCTCTACATCAGGCATTCTCAACGGGGGAATATATCGCCCCCAGGTGGCGATTTTTTCTCTGACAGGGGCCATAAGTTTTCACAAACAAGTTTTTTTTCTTTCATAGAAAGTGGAAACATTCTTAAATAAAGAATTACGATTTTATGTTTTAATAAACGTTTCTAAATTCATGCGTTCTCATCTATCTACGAAATTAAGTCTTTAACTCTTTAAGGACGAAATAAATTATTTTTAATGATCATCATAATTGTGTATTGCACTGCAGTGTTTGAACATTAATCGTAAGAAGTGGATGATGTCAAATTTTTATGTTGGTATTGTCACAGTGATGATATTAATAATTAGATCAATTGTTAATGATAATAACTTTCAGTTGAAAATATTGTTTCTGAGTTATACTTTTCAAGAGGAGACAACTCGGCACCACCAACTCGGCACCACCAACTCGGCACCAGGAAACTCGCCGCCAAAATCTTGAGCAAAGAAAGAAATAAAATTTGTATATGTACTCGGAGACATAAGACTAAAACTTAAAAATTTGAAACCAAATTGATATAATGGAATATGCATACACCTGTGTTCCCCCTCACTGGAATATGATTGGCTGGTGTCCGTCATAAATACAGACGGACGTGTAGGTACGACAGAGTTTAAGTCTATGACGACGCCCATTGGACTACGTCATTGGCTATTCTATTGGTCTACACTTATTACCTGCGACTAAGACGAGTACCAGTCGATTATTGCTACCATGTACTACTTGGTTATAGTAGCCAAAACCACTTAGCTACTTCGATGAAATATATCTCTTTCCGGGACATATCACAAATATTAAATTTCTAGCAGCAAAGCATCAACCACAAGGCGCACATTAAAAAGTAATGAAAATAAATATTTTAATTTATATTTTTACAAATCGGCATGGGCGATTGCCTCAAAAAAATAACGAGAAAAGGGAAATAGGATGAAAATAGTTGATAACTCCTGCAAATAACGAGAAAGAGGGAATAGGAGGGAAATGGTTGATAACACGTAAAAAATAAAAATAGGAGGAAAATGGTTGAATAACGAGAAAGGGGGAATAGGAGGAAATGGTTGATAACCCGTGCAAATAACGAGAAAGGGGGGAATAGGAGGAAAATGGTTGATAACCCAAAATAACGAGAAGGGAATAGGATGAAAATGGTTGATAACCCGTGCAAATAACGAGAAAGGGGGAATAGAATGAAAATGGTTGATAACCCGTGCGAATAACGAGAAAGGGGAAATAGGAGGAAAATGGTTGATAACACGTGCAAATAACGAACGGGAATAGGAGGAAAAAAGGGTTGATAACCCCAAAGAATAACGAGAAAGGGAAATGGGATGAAAAATGGTTGATAACCCGTGCAAATAACGAGAAAGGGGAAAACAGGAATGAAAATGGTTGATAACCCGTGCAAATAACGAGAAAGGGGAAATAGGATGAAAATGGTTGATAACCCGTGCAAATAACGAGAAAGGGGGAATAGGAGGAAAATGGTTGATAACCCGTGCGAATAACGAGAAAGGGGGAATAGGAGGAAAATGGTTGATAACCCGTGCAAATAACGAGAAAGTGGGAATAGAATGAAAATGGTTGATAACCCATGCAAATAATGAGAAAGGGGAAATAGGATGAAAAATGGTTGATAACCCAAAAATAACGAGAAAGGGAAATAGGATGAAAATGGTTGATAAACCTGTGCAAATAACGAGAAAGGTGAAATAGCATGAAAATGGTTGATAACCCGTACAAAATAACGAGAAAGGGGAAATAGAATGAAAATGGTTGATAACCCGTGCAAATAACGAGAAAGGGGAATAGAATGAAAATGGTTGATAACCCGTGCAAATAACGAGAAAAGGGGATATAGGATGAAAAATGGTTGATAACCCGTGCAAATAACGAGAAAGGGGAAATAGATGAAAAATGGTTGATAACCCGGCAAATAACGAGAAAGGGGGGAAATAGAATGAAAATGGTTGATAACCCGTGAAATAACGAGAAAGGGGAAATAGGATGAAAATGGTTGATAACCCGTGCAAATAAATGAGAAAGGGAAATAGGATGAAAATGGTTGATAAATCCTGCAAATAACGAGAAAGGGGAATAGGATGAAAATGGTTGATAAATCCTGCAAATAACGAGAAAGGGGAAATAGGATGAAATGGTTGATAACCTATGCAAATAACGAGAAAGGGGAAATAGGATGAAAATGGTTGATAACCCGTAAAAATTACGAGAAAAATGGGAAATAGGATGAAAAGAAAAGGATTGATTGATAAACCATGCAAATAAACGAGAAATAACGATGAAATAGGGAAAAAATGGTTGAATACCCAAAAAGGAATAACGAGAGAAAGGGAAATAAGATGAAAATGGTTGATAAATTCCGTGCAAATAACGAGAAAGGGGAAATAGGGATGAAAATGGTTGATAACCCGTGCAAATAACGAGAAGGGGGAAATAGGAGGAAATGGTTGATAACCCTGCAAATAACGAGAAAGGGGAAATAGGAGGAAAATGGTTTTAACCCCGTGCAAATAACGAGAAAGGGGAATAGGATGAAAATGGTTGATAACCCGTGCAAATAACGAGAAAGGGGGGAATAGGAGGAAAATGGTTGATAACCCGTGCAAATAACGAGAAAGGGGGAATAGGATGAAAATGGTTGATAACCCAAAAAATAACGAGAAAGGGGAATAGGAGGAAAATGGTTGATAACCCGTGCGAATAACGAGAAAAGGGGGGAATAGGAGGAAAATGGTTGATAACCCGCAAAAAGGAATAACGAGAAATGGAGAATAGAATGAAAATGGTTGATAACCCGTTTGAAAATAACGAGAATGGGAAATAGGAGGAAAATGGTTGATAACCCATTTGATAAATAACGAGAAAGGGGGGAATAGGATGAAATGGTTGATAAATTAGTGCAAATAACGAGAAAGGGGTAATAGGAGGAAATGGTTTTTAACCCGTGCAAATAACGAGAAAGGGGAAATAGAGGAAAATGGTTGATAACCCGTAGATAACGAGAAAAATAATATCGGAAAAAATGGTTGATAAACCGTGCAAATAACGAGAAAGGGGAAAATTGAAAATGGTTTTAACCCCAAAACAATTTGAATAACGAGGAAATAGGAAAGAAAATATTTGATAACCCGCGCGAATAAAGAAAGGGGAAATAGGATGAAAATGGTTGATAACCCGTGCGAATAACGAGAAAGGGGGAAATAGGATGAAAATGTTTTTAAACCGTTTGAAAATAACGAGAAAGGGGAAATAGGGATGAAAATGGTTTTAAAATAACCCATGCAAATAACGGATAAAGGGGAATAGGAGGAAATGGTTGAATAACCCGTGCGAATAACGAGAATAATAGGATGAAAATGGTTGATAACCATCTTTGTTCCTCATAACGAGAAAAAATGGGAAATAGAAGGAAAATGGTTGATAACCCGAGAAAATAATAAAGAAAGGGGAAATAGGATGAAAATGGTTGATAACCTCTTTATAACATTAAAAGATAATCCTGGAAAAATATAACCCAGAAAACGGAAAATAGGAGAAATGGTTGATAACCCGGCATAACGAAAATAGGATCAGGAGGAAAATCTTTGTTCCTCATTAGTCGAATAACGAGTGCATTGGGAAATAGGAGGAAATGGTTGAACAATTTGAAATAACGAGAAAAGGAAATAGGAGAAATTCAATAAACGGCATTTAAAAATAGTATCGGGAATTAGGATCTTTGTGGTTGATAACCCGAGATATAACGAGAAAGGGAAATATAAGGTTTTCCCGAAAACCCGTTTGAAATAACGAGAAAGGGGAAAGAATGAAAAATTCATAACCGGCATTTTAAAAAAGGGAAATAGGGATTAAAATCTTTGTTCCTCATTAGCGAATAACGAAAAGGGGAATAGGAAACAAAATGTTTTCCTAAACAATTTGAATAACGAGAAAAGGAAATAGGATGAAAATATTCAATAACCCGGCAAATAACGAGAAAGGGGGAATAGAATGAAATGGTTCCTCACCCGTCGAAATAATCCTGTGCATTGGAAATATAATGAAAATGGTTGAAACAATTTGAATAACGAGAAAAGGAAATAAAGAGATATTCAAATGGTTGAAAATAACCCGTCGCAAATAATCTTTGAAAGGGATTAGAATGAAAATGGCATTGAAACATAAGGTTTTCCTCAAACCGTTTGAATAACGAGAAAAGGGAAAGAAAGATGAAAATGGACGGCATTTAAAATAGAAAGGGGAAATAGGATGAAAATGTTTTCATTAGTCGAGAAATAATCCTGGTTTCTAACCAAATTGAAACATGAAAATGTTTTCCCCATCTGCAAATAATTTGAATAAATAGAGGATGAAAAATTTTGAAGAAAGAAAGATATTCAATAGAACGGCATTTTAAAATGTAAATTATTACCATCCGTGTTCCTCATAAATGAGATATAATCCTGATTGAAAATGGTTTTCCCAAAAACAATTTGAAATAACGAGAAAAGGAAAGAAAGAGATATTCAATAGACGGCATTTTAAAATAGTATCAAATAACCATCTTTGGGAAATTAGATGAGAATAATCCTGTTGATTGAAACATAAGGTTTTCCCGAAATAATTTGAATAACGAGAAATAGGATGAAATGGAGATATTCAATAAACGGCATTTTAAAATAGTATCGGTTATGAAAATGGTTGTTAACCCTCATTAACGATATAATCCTGGAATTGAAACATGAAAATTTTTGAAACAATTTGAATAACGAGAAAAGGGAAAGAAAGAGATATTCAATAGACGGCATTTAAAATAGTATCGGTTATTACCATCTTTGTTCCTCAATAGTCGAGATAAATCCCATTGAAACAAAAGGCTTTCCTAAACAATTTGAATAACGAGAAAAGGGAAATAGGATGAAAATGGTTGATAAAATATCTTTTGTAACCTCAAAAGTCGAGAATAATCCTGTGCATTGAAACATAAGGTTTTAACCCAAAACAATTTGAATAACGAGAAAGGAAAGAAAATGGTTGATATTCAAATAACGGCATTTTAAAATAGTATCGGTTATTACCATCTTTGTTCCTCATTAACGAGAAATAATCCTGATTGAAACATAAGGTTTTCCCCGAAACAATTTGAATAACGAGAAAAGGAAAGAAAGAGATATTTGAATAGACGGCATTTTTAAAATAGTATCGGTTATTACCATCTTTTGTTCCTCATTAGTCGAGATATAATCCTGTGCATTGAAACATAAGGTTTTCCCCGAAACAATTTGAATAACGAGAAAAGGAAAATAAAGAGATATTCAATAGACGGCATTTAAAATAGTATCGGTTATTACCATCTTTGTTCCTCATTAATCGAGATATAATCCTGTGCAAATTGAAACATAAAGGTTTTCCCCGAAACAATTTGAATAACGAGAAAAGGAAAGAGATATTCAATAGACGGCATTTTAAAATAGTATCGGTTATAACCATCTTTGTTCCTCATTAGTCGAGATATAATCCTGTGCATTGAAAATAAGGTTTTCCCCGAAACAATTTGAATAACGAGAAAAGGAAAGAATGAAATGAGATATTCAATAGACGGCAAATTTAAAATAAATCGTTTATTACCATCTTTGTTCCTCATTAAAGAGATATAATCCTGTGCATTGAAACATAAGGTTTTCCCCGAAAACAATTTGAATAACGAGAAAAGGAAAGAAAAATGGAAAATACGGCATTTTTAAATAGTATCGGTTATTACCATCTTTGTTCCTCAAATAACGAGATATAATCCTGCATTGAAACATAAGGTTTTCCCCTGAAACAATTTGAATAACGAGAAAAGGAAAGAAAGAGATATTCAAATGACGGCATTTTAAAATAGTATCGGTTGGTTACCATCTTTGTTCCTCATTAGTCGAGATAAATCCTGCATTGAAAATGGTTGGTTTTCCTCGAAACAATTTGAATAACGAGAAAAGGAAATAGAAAGAAATATTCAATAACGGCAAATAAAATAGTAAGGGTTAATAGGATCTTTGTTCCTCATTAGTCGAGATATAAATAACGAAACAAAGGTTTTCCCAGAAACAATTTGAATAACGAGAAAAGGAAAGAAAAGAGATATTCAAAATAACGGCATTTTAAAATAGTATGGTTAATACCATCTTTGTTCCTCATTAAAGAGATATAATCCCGGATTGAAAAATGGTTTTCCTCGAAACAATTTGAATAACGAGAAAAGGAAAGAAAAATATTCAATAGACGGCATTTAAAATAGTATCGGTTATTACCATCTTTGTTCCTCATTAGTCGAGATATAATCCTGTGATTGAAAATAAAATTTTCCCCGAAACAATTTGAATAACGAGAAAAGGAAATAAATGAAAATATTCAATAGACCCTGCAAATTAAAATAGTATCGGTTATTAAAATGGTTGTTCCTCATTAGTCGAGATATAATCCTGTGCATTGAAACATAAGGTTTTAGGCTGAAACAATTTGAATAACGAGAAAATAAAGAAAGAGATATTCAATAGACGGCATTTTAAAATAGTATCGGTTATTACCATCTTTGTTCCTCATTAGTCGAGATATAATCCTGTGCATTGAAACATAAGGTTTTTCCTCAGAAACAATTTGAATAACGAGAAAAAGGAAAGAAAGAGATATTCAATAGACGGCATTTTAAAATAGTATCGGTTATTACCATCTTTGTTCCTCATTAACGAGAGATATAATCCTGTGCATTGAAACATAAAGGTTTTCCCCGAAACAATTTGAATAACGAGAAAAGGAAAGAAATGATATTCAATAGACGGCATTTTAAAATAGTATCGGTTATTACCATCTTTGTTCCTCATTAGTCGAGATATAATCCTGTGCATTGAAACATAAGGTTTTCCTCGAAACAATTTGAATAACGAGAAAAGGAAAGAAAAGATATTCAATAGACGGCATTTTAAAATAGTATCGGTTATTACCATCTTTATTCCTCAAATAGTCGAGATATAATCCTGTGCATTGAAACAAAATGGTTTTCCCATAAACAATTTGAATAACGAGAAAAGGAAAAGAAAGAGATATTCAATAGACGGCATTTTAAAATAGTATCGGTTATTACCATCTTTGTTCCTCATTAAATCGAGATATAATCCTGTGCATTGAAAAGGGGTATAAGGTTTTTGATAAACAATTTGAATAACGAGAAAAGGAAAGAAAATGATATTCAATTGAGACGGCATTTTAAAATAGTATCGGTTATTACCATCTTTGTTCCTCATTAGTCGAGATATAATCCTGTGCATTGAAACATAAGGTTTTCCCCGAAACAATTTGAATAACGAGAAAAGGAAAGAAAGAGATATTCAATAACGGCATTTTAAAATAGTATCGGTTATTAAAATCTTTTGTTCCTCATTAGTCGAGATATAATCCTGAAAGAGAAAACATAAGGATTTCCTCGAAACAATTTGAATAACGAGAAAAGGATAACGAAAAGAGATATTCAATAGACGGCATTTTAAAATAGTATCGATTATTACCATCTTTAACAACGAGAAATTAGTCGAGATAAATGGCATTGAAAATAAGGTTTTCCTGAAAAAATTTGAATAACGAGAAAAATAAATAACTATTCAGGTAGAAATAGGATTTAAATAGTATCGGTTATTACCATCTTGTTCCTCATAACGAGATATAAAGGGTGCATAGGAACAAAATGGTTTTCCTCGAAACAAATAACGAGAAAAGGAAATAGGATGAAAATGGTTGATAGACGGCAAATAACGAAAATAGGAAATCGGTTATTAAATGGGAAAATTAGAAAATATAATCCCTTGCATTGAAACCCGATTTTTCCTCGAAATAATTTGAATAACGAAATAGGAAAAAAAAGGATTTCAAACCCGGCAAATAAAATAGTAAGGGTTAATAGAATGAAAATGGTTAACCCGTGCAAATAACGATAAAGGAAATAGAATGAAAATGGTTTTAAATCGAAACAATTTGAATAACGAGAAAAGGAAATAGGATGAAAATGGTTGATAAAATAGTTACAAATAACGAGAAAGGGGAAATTAGGTTAAAATAGTATCCCAATTAAAGGTTTCAAAAATTTGAATAACGAGAAAAGGGGAAATAGTCGATAGAAAAAATGGAAATAAACATGAAAATGAATAATCGAAAAATTTGAAATACGAAAAAAGAAAGAGAAATATTCATGAAAATGGAAATTTTATAACCATCTTTGTTCCTCATTAACGAGAAATAAATCCTGCATGAAAATGGTTTTCCCATAACAATTTGAATAACGAGAAAAGGAAATAGGATGAAATTCAATAACCCATGCAAATAAAAAAGGTAAATAGAATGAAAATGGATGATAACCCATTAGTAAAGAAAGGGTGCATTGAAACAAAAGGTTTGATAAACAATTTGAATAACGAGAAAAGGGAAATAGAAAGAAATATTTGATAACGGCATTTTAAAATAGTATCGGAAATAGGATGAAATGGTTGATTACCCGAGAAATAACGAGAAAGGGAAAATAAGGTTTTTCCTCTGAAAACAAAAAGGGAAAGAGATAACGATGAAAATAGGTGGATAATAAAACGAGAAAATCCTGGAAATAGGATGAAAATGGTTGATAACCATCAAATAACGAGAAAGGAGGAAATAGGATGAAAATGGTTGATAACCCTGTTCCTAATTAGAAAGGAAATCCTGTGCATTGAAAATGGTTTTCCCCAAAACAATTTGAATAACGAGAAAAGGAAGATATAGGATAACGGCAAATTTGAAATAGGGAAATATTACCAAAATTGTTTCTAACCAAGCGAATAATCCTGATTGAAACATAAGGTTTTGAAAATGATTTGAATAACCCCAGAAATAAAGAAATATTCAAATACGGATGAAAATGGTTGATAACCCTTTGTTCAAATTAGTCGAGAAAATCCCGTGCATAGAATGAAAAGGTTTTCCCAAGAAAAATTTAAATAACGAGAAAAGGAAAATAAAGAGAAAATGGACGGCATAACCCAATAAATCGGTAACCAGAAAGGTTCCTCATTAGTCGAGATATAATCCTGTGCATTAAAACACAAGGTTTTCCCTTGATAACCCGAAAAGAATAACGAGAAAGGGAAATAGGATGAAAAAGTTGATAACCCCACAAATAACGAAAAAGGGAATAAAATAAAAATGGTTGATAACCCGTGCAAATAACGAGAAAGGGGGAAATAGGAAATGGATTTTAAAAAATGGTTTTACCATCCCCGAAACAATTTGAATAACGAGAAAAGAAATAGGAGAAAATGGTTGATAGACGGCATTTTAAAATAACGAGAAAGGGAAATAGGATGAAAATGGTTGAGATATAAATAACGTGCATTGAAACAAAGGAGATAACCCGAAAATAATTTGAATAACGAGAAAAGGAAACCCAAAGAAATAACGAGAAAGGGGAAATAAAATGAAAATCGGTTATTAACATCTTTTGCAAATAACGAGAAAAGGGGGAATAGGATTGAAAATGGTTTTTCCTCGAAATAACGAGAAAAAGGGAAAAAGAGATATTCAATAGACGGCATTTAAAAATAGTTGATATGACTCCTTTGTAAATAACGAGAAATATAATCCTGGATGAAAATAAGGTTTTAACCCATACAAATAACGAGAAAAGGAAAAAAAGGATGAAAATGGTTGATATTAAAAATAGACGGCAATAAAATAGAAAATAGAAATAGGATGAAAAATGGTTGATAACCCAAAAAATAAATAGATATTCAAAATGAAGGAATAATGAGAAAAGGAAATAGAATGAAATATTTGATAAACAATTTGAATAACGAAAACGAGAAAGGGAAAATAGACGGCATTTTAAAAATGGTTGATTACCCGTTTGAAAATAACGAGAATTAAAATAGGATGAAAATGGTTGAAACAATTTGAATAACGAGAAAGGAAAGAAAGAAAATATTCAATAACCGTTTTAATAACGAGAAAGAGTTAATAGGATGAAAATGGTTGATAACCCGTCGAGAAATAACGAGAAATTGAAATAGGATGAAAATTTTGATAACAATTTGAATAACGAGAAAAGGAAATAGCATGAAAATGGTTGATAACCCAAAAAAATAACGAAAAAGGAAATAGATGAAAAATGGTTGATAACCCATACAAATAACTGGAAAGGGAAATAGGATGAAAATGGTTGATAACCCAAAAAGAATAACGAGGGAAGGGGAAATAGGATGAAAATGGTTGATAACCCGATAAATAACGAGAAAGGGGAAATAGGATGAAAATGGGTTGATAACCCATGCAAAAATGGATGAACGAGAAAAAGGGAAATAGGATGAAAATGGTTGATAACCCGTGCGAATAACGAGAAAGGGGAAATAGGATGAAAATGGTTGATAACCTGTGCAAATAACGAAAGGGGAAATAGGATGAAAATGGTTGATAACCAAAGCGAATAACGAGAGAAAGGGGGAAATAAGATGAAAATGGTTGATAACCCTGCAAATAACGAGAAGGTGAAATAGGATGAAATGGTTGATGACCCAAAAGCAAATAACGAGAAAGGGAAATAGGATGAAAATGGTTGATAACCCGTGCGAATAACGAAAAGTAAATAGGATGAAATGGTTGATAACTCGAAAATAACGGAAAGGGGAAATAACCCATGCAAATTCCGAATAACGAGAAAGGGGAAATAGGATGAAAATGGTTGATAACCCGTGCGAATAACGAGAAAGGGGAAATAGCATGAAAATGGTTGATAACCCGTGCAAATAACGAGAAAGGTGAAATAGGATGAAAATGGTTGATGACCCGTGCGAATAACGAGAAAGGGGAAATAGGATGAAAATGGTTGATAACCCCTACAAATAACGAGAAAGGGGAAATAGGATGAAAATGGTTGATAACCCGTGCAAATAACGAGAAAGGGGGAATAGAATGAAAATGGATGATAACCCGTGCAAATAACGAGAAAGGGGAAATAGGATGAAAATGGTTGATAACCCGTGCGAATAACGAGAAAGGGAAATAGGATGAAAATGGTTGATAACCAAAAAAAATAACGAGAAAGGGGAAATAGGATGAAAATGGTTGATAACCCGTGCAAATAACGAAAAGGGGAATAGAATGAAAATGGATGATAACCCCTGCAAAATAACGAGAAAGAAATAGGATGAAAATGGTTGATAACCCCTGCAAAATAACGAGAAAGGGAAATAGGATGAAAATGGTTTGATAACCCGTGCAAATAACGAGAAAGGGAAATAGGATGAAAATGGTTGATAACCCATACAAATAACGAGAAAAAGGAGAAATAGGATGAAAATGGTTGATAACCCGTGCAAATAACGAGAAAGGGAAATAGGATGAAAATGGTTGATAACCCGTGCAAATAACGAATGAGAAAGGGAAATAGGGATGAAAATGGTTGATAACCCATTAAATAACGAGAAAGGGGAAATAGGATGAAAAATGGTTGATAACCCATGCAAATAACGAAAGGGGAAATAGGATGAAAATGGTTGATAGCTTATGCAAATAATGAGAAGGGAAATAGGATGAAAATGGATGATAACCGTGCAAATAACGAGAAAGGATAAATAGGATGAAAATGGTTGATAACCCGTACGAATAACGAGAAAGGGGAAATAGATGAAAATGGTTTGATAACCTGCAAATAACGAGAAAGGGGAATAGGATGAAAATGGTTGATAACCCCTGCAAATAACGAGAAAGAAATAGATGAAAATGGTTGATAACCCGTGCAAATAACGAGAAAGGGGAAATAGGATGAAAATGGTTTGATAACCCGTAAAATAACGAGAAAGGGAAATAGGGATGAAAATGGTTGATAACCCATGCAAATAACGAGAAAGGGAAATAGGATGAAAATGGTTGATAACCCAAAAAACAAATAACGAGAAAGGGGAAATAAAATGAAAATGGATGATAACCCGTGCAAATAACGAGAGAAAAGGAAAATAGGATGAAAATGGTTGATAACCCGTGCAAATAATAAGAAAGGGAAATAGGATGAAAATGGTTGATAACCCGTGCAAATAACGAGAAAGGGGAAATAGGATGAAAATGGATGATAACCCGTGCGAATAACAGAAAAGGGAAATAGAATGAAAATGGTTTATAACCCGTGCAAATAACGAGAAGAAAATAGGATGAAAATGGTTGATGGCCCGCAAATAACGAAAATGGAAATAGGATGAAAATGGTTGATAACCCATGCGAATAACGAGAAAGGGGAAATAGGATGAAAATGGTTGATAACCCGTGAAATAACGAAAATGAGAAATAGGATGAAAATGGTTGATAACCCCTGCAAATAACGAGAAAGGGGAAATAGGATGAAAATGAGTTGATAACACGCAAATAACGAGAAAAAAGGGGAATAGGATGAAAATGGATGATAACCCAAAAAATAACGAAAAGGAGAAATAGGATGAAAATGGTTGATAACCCAAGCAAAATAACGAGAAAAAAGGAAATAGGATGAAAAATGGTTGATAACCCTACAAATAACGAGAAAGGGGAAATAGGATGAAAATGGTTTGATAACCCGTGCAAATAACAATGAAAAGGGGAAATAGGATGAAAATGGTTGATAACCCGTGCAAATAACGAGAAAAAAGAAATAGGATGAAAATGGTTGATAAAATACAATAACGAAAGGGGAAATAGGGATGAAAATGGTTGATAACCTGTAAATAACGAGAAAGGGGAAATAGGATGAAAAATGGTTGATAAACCCATGCAAATAACGAGAAAGGGGAAATAGGATGAAAATGGATGATGACCCGTGCAAATAACGAGAAAGGGGAAATAGGATGAAAATGGTTGATAACCCATGAAATAATGAGAAAGGGAAATAGATGAAAATGGTTGATAACCCGTGCAAATAACGAGAAAGGGAAATAAAATGAAAATGGTTGATAACCCGTGCGAATAACGAGAAAGGGAAATAGGATGGAAAATGGTTGATAACCCCAAAAAATAAAGAGAAAGGGGAAATAGGATGAAAATGGTTGATAACCCGTGCAAATAACGAGAAAGGGATAGGGATGAAAATGGTTGATAACCCGTGCAAATAACGAGAAAAAGGAAATAGGATGAAAATGGTTTATAAACCCATGCAAATAACGAGAAAGGGAAATAGGATGAAAATGGTTGATAACCCATGCGAATAACGAGAAAGGGGAAATAGGATGAAAATGTTTGATAACTCCTGCAAATAACGAGAAAAAGGAAATAGGATGAAAATGGTTTGATAACCCCTGTGAATAACGAGAAAGGGAAATAGAATGAAATGGTTTATAACCCATTTTTGAATAACGAGAAAGGGAAATAGGATGAAAATGGTTGATAACCCGTGCAAATAACGAGAAAAGTGAAATAGAATGAAAATGGTTGATAACCCGTGCAAATAACGAGAAAAAGGGAAATAGGATGAAAATGGTTGATAACCCGTGTAAATAACGAGAAAAGGGGAAATAGGATGAAAATGGTTGATAAATTCCATGCAAATAACGAGAAAGGGAAATAGGATGAAAATGATTTGATAACCCGTGTGAATAACGAGAAAGGGAAATAGGATGAAAAATGGTTGATAACCCGTGCAAATAACGAGAAAGGGGAAATAGGATGAAAATGGTTGATAACCGTGCGAATAAAAGAGAAAGGAAATAGGATGAAAAATAACGAGAAAGGGAAATAGGGGATAACCCATGCAAATAACGAAAAGGGATATAAGGATGAAAATGGTTGATAACTCCTACAAATAACGAGAAAGGGGAAATAGGATGAAAATGGTTGATAAACCCAGCAAATAACGAGAAAAAAAATAATGGGGAAATAGGATGAAAATGGATTTGATAACCCGTGCAAATAACGAGAAAGGGAAATAGGATGAAAATGGTTGATAAACCCTGTAATAACGAGAAAAAGGGAAATAGGATGAAAATGGTTGATAACCCATGCCAAATAACGAGAAAGGGAAATAGGATGAAAATGGTTGATAACCCCAGCAAATAACAGAAAAAATAGGATGAAAATGGTTGATAATTCCTAAATAATGAGAAAAGGGAAACAGATGAAAAATGACAACTTGATGCGAATAACGAAAAGGGAAATAGGGAGGAAAATTTGATACTCCTGCAAATAACGAGAAAGGGGAAATAGAATGAAAATGGTTGATAACCTGCAAATAACAGAAAAGGGAAATAGGATGAAAATGGTTGATAACCCGATGCAAATAACGAGAAAAGGATGAAATGAAATAGGATGAAAATGGTTAAAAAATCCTGCAAATAACTGAGAAAAAATGTGGGAATAGGATGAAAATGGTTGATAACCCGTGCGAATAACGAGAAAAGGGGGAAATAGGATGAAAATGGTTTATAACCCGTACAAATAACGAGAAAGGGAAATAGGATGAAATGGTTGATAACCCAAAAAAATAACGAGAAAAGGGAAATACGATGAAAATGGTTTTATAACCCAAAATAACGAGAAAAATAGAATGAAATGGTTGAAAATTAATAATGAGAAAGGGGGGAATAGAATGAAAAATGGTTGATAACCCCTGCAAAAATTGCTTGATAGCTCAAAGGAATAACGAGAAAGGGAAATAGGATGAAAATGGTTTATAAATCCATGAAATAACGAGAAAGGGGAAATAGGATGAAAATGGTTGATAACCCGTGCGAATAACGAGAAAGGGGAAATAGGATGAAAATGGTTGATAACCCGTGCAAATAACGAGAAAGGGGAAATAGGATGAAAATGGTTGATAACCCGTGTGAATAACGAGAAAGGGGAAATAGAATGAAAATGGTTGATAACCCGTGCAAATAACGAGAAAGGGGAAATAGGATGAAAATGTTGATAACCAATGAAAAATAACTGGTGAAAGGATGGAAATAGGATGAAAATGGTTGATAAATGGTTGAAACCGAAATAACGAGAAAGAGGAATAGGATGAAATGGTTGATAACCCGTGCAAATAACGAGAAAGGGAATAGGATGAAAATAGTTGATAACCCATGCAAATAACGAGAAAAGGGAAAAAGGGATGAAAATGGTTGATAACCCAAAAGGAATAACGAGAAAGGGAAATAGGATGAAAATGGTTGATAACCCAACAAATAACTGAAAGGCGGAATTGATGAAATGGTTGATAACCCAAAGATAACAACGAGAAAGGGGAAATAGGATGAAAATGGGTTGAAAACCCGTGCAAATAACGAGAAAGGGGAAATAGGATGAAAAATGGTTGATAACCCAATAACGAGAAAGGGAAATAGGATGAAAATGGTTGATAACCCTGCAAATAACGAGAAAGGGGAAATAGGATGAAAATGGTTGATAACCCGTGCAAATAACGAGAAAGGGAAATAAGGAAAATGGTTGAAACCCGGGAATAACGAGAAAGGGAATAGGGATGAAAATGGTTGAAATAAACCTTGATAATCTGCAAATAACGAGAAAGGGGAAATAGGATGAAATGGTTGATAACCCGTGCAAATAACGAGAAAGGAGAAATAGGATGAAAATGGTTGATAACCCGCAAATAACGAGAAAGGGAAATAGGATGAAAATGGTTGATAAAATAACGAGAAAGGAAATGGATGAAATTAAGTTGATAACGAATAACGAGAAAGGGGAAGAGGGATGAAAATGGTTGATAACCCGAGAAAAAAATAACGAGAAAAAGGGCCCGAAATAGGATGAAAATGGTTGATAACCAAAAATAACGAGAAAGGGGGAATAGAATAAAATGAGAAAACGAGAAATGGAAACAGGATGAAAAATGGTTGATAACCCATGGAAATAAAGAAAATGGTTGATAGTGACAAATAGGATGAAAATGGTTGATAACCCAAGGTAAATAACGAGAAAAGGGGAAAAAAAGAATAAAGAAAATGGAAGAAAATGGTTGATAACCCAAAATAACGAGAAAGGGGAAATAGGATGAAAAAATGGTTGATAACCCGTGCAAATAACGAGAAATGGAAATAGATGAAAAATGGTTGATAACCCTGCAAATAACAAATAGAATGGAAATGGTTGATAACCCGAACAATAACAAAGAAAAGGGAATAGAATGAAATGGATGATAACCCTTGCAAAATAACGAGAAAGGAGAAAATAGGATGAAAATGGTTGATAACCCAAAGCACAACAGAAATGCAAAATAACGAGAAAGGGGAAATAGGATGAAAATGGTTGAAATGGTTGAAACCATGCAAATAACAAGAAAGAGGAAAAAGGGGAAAATAGGAATAACGAGAAATGGATGAAAGGTTGATAACCCATGCAAATAATGAGAAAGGGGAAATAGGATGAAAATGGTTGATAACCCAAAAGGAATAACGAGAAAGGGGAAATAGGAAAATGGTTGGATGAAATAAAAAGAGAAAGGTGAAATTGGATGAAATGGTTGAACCCCGCGAATAACGAGAAAGGGGGAAATAGGATGAAAATGGTTGATAACCCCTGCAAATAACGAGAAAGGGGAAATAGGGATGAAAATGGTTGATAACCCGTGCAAATAAAAAGAAAGGGGAAAGGGGAAAAATGGGATGAAAAGGGGAAATGGGATGAAAAATGTGATAACCCGTGAAAATAACGAGAAAGGGATAAATAGGATGAAAAATGGATAACCCAAAATAACGAGAAAGGGGAGATAGGGATGAAATGGTTGATAACCCTGCAAATAACGAGAAAGGGGAAATAGGGATGAAATGGCTGATAACCCCTGAAATAACGAGAAAGGGGAATAGGATGAAAATGGCTGATAACCCATGCAAATAACGAGGAAAGGGAAATAGGATGAAATGGTTTATAAACCCATGCAAATAACGAGAAAGGAAATAGCATGAAAATGGTTGATAGGAAATAAAGAGAAAGGAAATGGATGAAAATGTTGATAACCCGTGCGAATAACGAGAAAAGTGAAATAGAATGAAAATGGTTGGATAACCCTCAAAAAATAACGAGAAAAAATAGGATGAAAATGATTGATAACCCGTGCAAATAACGAAAAGGGGAAGAATGAAAATGGATGATAACTGGAGAAAGGGAGAACAGGGATGAAATGGTTGATAACCATGTAAATA
The DNA here is from genome assembly GCA_903632075.3 of Acanthosepion pharaonis. Classification (NCBI taxonomy): domain Eukaryota; kingdom Metazoa; phylum Mollusca; class Cephalopoda; order Sepiida; family Sepiidae; genus Acanthosepion; species Acanthosepion pharaonis. Next base: position 170,905 of record CAHIKZ030002865.1, on the reverse strand, counting down.
ACGAGAAAGGGGAAATAGGATGAAAATGGTTGCTGATAACCCGTGCAAATAAAGAGAAAGGGGAAATAGAATGAAAATGGTTGATAACCCGTGCGAATAACGAGAAAGGGGAAACGAGGAAAAATGGGAAACCCGTGCAACAACGAGAAAGGGGGAATGAATGAAAAATGGTTGATAACCCGTGCAAATAACGAGAAAGGGGAAATAGGATGAAAATGGTTGATAACCTGAGCAATAACGAGAAAAGGGGAAATAGGAGGAAATGGTTGATAAACCCAAAGGTGAATAACGAGAAAGGGGAAATAGGATGAAAATGGTTGATAACCCGTGAAATAACGAGAAAGGGAAATAGAATGAAATGGTTGAAAAAATGTGAATAACGAAAAAAGGAAATAGGATGAAATGGTTGATAACCCATGCAAATAACGAGAGAAAGGGGAAATAGGATGAAAAATTGGTTGATTACCCCATGCAATAACGAGAAAGGGGAAATAGGATGAAAATGGTTGATAACCCGTGCGAATAAAGAGAAAGGGGAAATAGGATGAAAATGGTTGATAACCCGTGCAAATAACGAGAAACGGGAAATAGGATGAAAATGGTTGATAACTCCTGTAAATAACGAGAAAAGGGAAATAGGATGAAAATGGTTTATAACCCATGCAAATAACGAGAAAGGGTAAATAGGATGAAAATGGTTGATAGCCCGTGCGAATAAAGAGAAAGGGGAAATAGCATGAAAATGGTTGATAACCCGTGCAAATAACGAGAAAGGGGGAATAGAATGAAAATGGTTGATAACCCGTGTGAATAACGAGAAAGGGGAAAGATGAAATGGTTGAAACCCGTGCAAAATAACGATGAAAAATGGTTGATAACCCCCGCAAAAAACGAGAAAGGGGAAATAGGATGAAATGGTTGATAACCCAAAATAACGAGAAAGGGGAAATAGGATGAAAATGGTTGATAACCCAAAAGTGAATAAAGAGAAAGGGGAAATAGGATGAAAAATAGTTGATAACCCAAAAATAACGAGAAAGGGGAAATAGATGAAAATGGTTGATAACCTGCAAAATAAAGAGAAAGGGAAATAGGGATGAAATGGGTTGATAACCCTGCAAAATAACGAGAAAGGGGGAATAAATGAAAATATGATAACCCGAAAAAAAACAAGAAAGGGAAATAGGATGAAAATAACGGAATAACGAGAAAGGGGAAATAGGATGAAAATGGTTGATAACCCGTGCGAATAACGAGAAAGGGAAATAGGATGAAAATGGTTGATAAATTCCAAGAAAGGGAAATGAGGAAAATGGTTGATAAATCAAATAACGAGAAAAGGGGAAATAGGATGAAATGGTTGATAACCCATGTGAATAAAAAAGAAAGGGGAAATGGTTAGGAATAACGAAAATGGTTTATAACCCGTGAAAATAACGAGAAAGGGGAAATAGGATGAAATGGTTGATAACCGTGAATAACGAGAAAGGGAAAGGATGAAAACAGGAGAAAAGGGGAAATAATGAAAATGGTTGATAAACCTGCAAATAACGAGAAAGGGGAAATAGGATGAAAATGGTTGATAACCCGTGCGAAATAACGAGAAAGGGGAAATAGGATGAAAATGGTTGATAACCCAAAGAAAATAACGAGAAAGGGGAAACAGGGATGAAATGGTTGATAACCCTGCAAATAACGAGAAAGGGAAATAGGATGAAAATGGTTGATAACCCAAAGTGAAATAACGAGAAAATAGGAAAATGGGATAAAAATAACGAGAAAGGTGAAAAAATGGTTGAAAGAAATAACGAAAAGGGAAATAGGATGAAAAATGGTTGATAACCATGCAAATAACGAGAAAGGGGAAATAGGATGAAAATGGTTGATAACCCAAAGGAATAACGAGAAAGGGGGAAATAGGATGAAAATGGTTGATAACTCGTGCGAATAAAGAGAAAGGGGAAATAAGGATGAAATGAAGATAACCAAAGAATAACGAAAAGGGGAAATAGGGATGAAAATGGTTGATAACCCCTGCAAATAACGAGAAAGGGGAAAGAAATGAAAATGGTTGATAACCCGTGCAAATAACGAGAAAGGGGAATAGAATGAAAATGGTTGATAACCCGTAAATAACGAGAAAGGTTAAATAGGATGAAATGGTTGATAACCCAAAAAAAACGAGAAAGGGAAATGGATGAAAATGGTTGATAACCCGGTAAATAACGAGAAAAACAGATAACGGTTGAAACCCTTGAAATAACGGATGAAAAATGGTTGATAACCCCAAATAACGAGAAAGGGGAAATAGATGAAATGGTTGATAAACCCGTGAAATAACGAGAAAGGGGAATAGGAATGAGGTTGATAACCCAAAAATAACGAGAAAGGGAATGGGATGAAAATGATAAACCCGTGCAAATAACGAGAAAGGGGAAATAGGATGAAAATGGTTGATAACCTATGCAAATAAAGAGAAAGGGGGAATAGGATGAAAATTGTTGAGAAATTCCGTGAAAATAACGAGAAAGGGGAAATAGGATGAAAATGGTTGATAACCCGTGCGAATAATGAGAAAGGGGAAATAGGATGAAAATGGTTGATAACCCAAATGTAAATAACGAGAAAGGGGGAAATAGGATGAAAATGGTTGATTACCCGTCCGAATAAAGAGAAAGGGGAAATAGATGAAAATGGTTGATAACCTCTGAAAAACGAGAAGGGGAAATGGATGAAATGATAACCCAAAAGAATAACGAGAAAGGGGAAATAGGATGAAATGGTTGATAAACCATGCAAATAACGAGAAAGGGGAAATAGGATGAAAATGGTTGATTACCCGTGCAAATAATGAGAAAGGGGAAAATGAAATGGATGATAAACCAAAGTGCAAATAACGAGAAAGGGGAAATAGGATGAAAATGGTTGATAACTCCTGCGAATAACGAGAAAGGGGAAATAGGATGAAAAATGGTTTATAAACTCAAAAGGAATAACGAGAAAGGGGAAATAGGATGAAAATGGTTGATAGCCAACCCAAATAACGAGAAAGGGGAAATAGGATGAAAATGGTTGATAACCCATGCAAATAACGAGAAAGGGGGAATAGGATGAAAATGGTTGATAACCCGCAAATAACGAGAAAGGGAAATGATGAAAATGGTTGAAACCCGTAAATAACGAGAAAGGGGAAATAGCCTGAAATGGTTGATAACCCGTGAAAATAAAGAGAAAGGGGAAATTGGATGAAAATGGTTGATAACCTGCGCAAATAACGAGAAAGGGGAAATAGATGAAAATGGTTGATAACACAAAAGGAATAAAGAGAAAGGGGAAATAGGATGAAAATGGTTGATAACCCAAAATAACGAGAAAGGGAAATAGGATGAAAATGGTTGATAACCCGTGCAAATAACGAGAAAGGGGAAATAGATGATGAAACCCCTGCGAAATGGTTGGGAGGAAATGTTTTAAAGCTCAAAAATAACGAGAAAGGGGAATAGAATGAAAATGGTTGATAACCCAACGAGAAAGAAATAACGAAAAGGGAAAAGGTAGATGGAAAATGGTTGATAACCAAAAGATAACGAAAAGGGGAATAGATGAAATGGTTGATAAACCCAAGCAAATAACGAGAAAGGGGGGAAATAGGATGAAAATGGTTGATAACCCATGGAATAACGAGAAAGGGGAAATAGATGAAAATGGTTGATAACCCGTGCAAATAACGAGAAAGGGGAAATAGGATGAAAATGGTTGATAACCCATGCAAATAACGAGAAAGGGGAAATAGGATGAAAATGGTTGATAACCCGTGCGAATAACGAGAAAGGGGAAATAGCATGAAAATGGTTGATAACCCGTGCAAATAACGAGAAAGGTGAAATAGGATGAAAATGGTTGATAACCCGTGCAAATAACGAGAAAGGGGAAATAGGATGAAAATGGTTGATAACCCCTGCAAATAACGAGAAAGGGGAAATAGGATGAAAATGGTTGATAACCCATGCAAATAACGAGAAAGGGGAAATAGGATGAAAATGGTTGATAACCCGTGCGAATAAAGAGAAAGGGGAAATAGGATGAAAATGGTTGATAACCCGTGCAAATAACGAGAAAGGGGGAAAGAGGAAAAATGGTTGATAACGAAAATGATGAAAATGGTTGATAACCCGTGAAAATAAAAGGAAATAGAAAAAATGGGGAAATAACGAGAAAGGTGATGAAATGGTTGATAAACTCCTGCGAAATAATGAGAAAGGGGAAATAGGATGAAAATGGTTGATAACCCCTGCAAATAATGAGAAAGGGGAAATAGATGAAAATGGTTGATAACCCAAAAAAAATAACGAGAAAGGGGGAATAGGATGAAAAATGGTTGATAACCTGCAAATAACGAGAAAGGAGAAAGAATGAAATGGTTGATAACCCAGCAAATAACGAGAAAGGGGAAACAGGGATGAAAATGGTTGATAACCCGTGCAAATAACGAGAAAGGGGGAATTGGATGAAAATGGTTGATAACCCAAAAAGAATAACGAGAAAGGGGAAATAGGATGAAAATGGTTGATAACCCGTGCAAATAACGAGAAAAGGGGAAATAGGATGAAATGGTTGATAACCCGTGCAAATAACGAGAAAGGGGAAATAGAAAACATGAAAAATAACGAGAAATGGGAAATAGATAAAATGGTTACCCGTGCAAATAACGAGAAAGGGGAAATAGGGATGAAAATGGTTGATAACCCAACGAATAATGAGAAAGGGAAATAGGATGAAATGGTTGAGAACCCTGCAAATAACGAGAAAGGGGAAATAGGATGAAAATGGTTGATAACCATGAAAAAGAATGAGAAAGAAAATAGGATGAAAAATGGTTGATAAAAATGGTTATAACGAGAAACGAGAAATAGGATGAATTACCCTGTAAATAACGAGAAAGGGGAATAGGAAAAATGGTTGATAACCCAAAGAAATAACGAGAAAGGGGAAAAGGATGAAAATGGTTGGATAACCATGCAAATAACGAGAAAGGGGAAATAGGATGAAAATGGTTGATAACCCTCTGCAAATAACGAGAAAAGGGGAAATAGATGAAAATGGTTGATAACTCCTGCAAAAACGAGAAAGGGGAAATAGAATGAAAAATGGTTGATAACCCATGGGAAATAACGAGAAAGGGGGAAATAGGATGAAATGGTTGATAACCCAAAAGGAATAACGAGAAAGGGGAAATAGGATGAAAAATGGTTGATAACGAGAAAGGGGAAATAATGAGAAAATTCGGGGGAAATAGGGATGAAAATGGTTGATAAACCCTGCAAATAACGAGAAAGGGGGGAATAGGGAAATGAAAATGGTTGATAACCCGTGCAAATAACGAGAAAGGGAAATAGGATGAAAATGGTTGATAACCCAAAGGAATAACGAACATGAAAATAAACCCGAAAAACAAGAAAGGGGAAATAGGATGAAAATGGTTGATAACCCGTTGATAACAAATAACGAGAAAGGGGAAAGAGATGAAAATGGTTGATAACCCGATACGAAATAACGAGAAAGGGGAAATAGGATGAAAAATGGTTGATAACCCGTGCAAATAACGAGAAAGGGGAAATAGATGAAAATGGTTGATAACCCGTGCAAATGAAATAATAAAGAGAAAGGGGAAATAGATGAAATGGTTTATAACCCAAAATAATGAATAACGAGAAAATGGGAAATAGGATGAAAAATGGTTGATAAAAAATGTGCAAATAACGAGAAAGGGGAAATAGGATGAAAATGGTTGATAACCCATGCAAATAACGAGAAAGGGGAAATAGGATGAAAATGGTTGATAACCCGTGCGAATAACGAGAAAGGGAAATAGGGGGGTTGAAAACCCGTGAATAACGAGAAAGGGAAATAGGATGAAAATGGTTGATAGCCTGAAATAACGAAAAAGGGAAATAGGATGAAAATGGTTGATAACCCGTGCGAATAACGAGAAAGGAAATAGGATGAAAAATGGTTGATAACCCAAAAGGAATAACGAGAAAGGGGAAATAGGATGAAATGGTTGATAACCCCTGCAAATAACGAGAAATAGATGAAAATGGGATAACCCCGCGAATAACGAGAAAGGGGAAATAGAAAAAAATGGTTGATAACCCGTGCGAATAACGAGAAAAGGGAAATAGGATGAAAATGGTTGATAACCCGTGAATAACGAGAAAGTAACGATGAAAAGGGTTGAAATAGAGAAAGGGGGAAATAGGAGAAATGGTTGATAACCCGTGCGAATAACGAGAAAGGGGAAATAAGATGAAAATGGTTGATAACCCGTGCAAATAACGAGAAAGGGGAAATAGAATGAAATGGTTGATAACCATGCAAATAACGAGAAAGGGGAAATAGGATGAAAATGGTTGATAACCCTGCAAAATAACGAGAAAGGGGAAATATGAAATGATGAAAATAATGGATTGGTTGATAACCCCTTGCAAATAACGAGAAAGGGGAAAGGATGAAATAGATGAAAATGGTTGATAACCCTTGCAAATAACGAGAAAGGAAATAGGACGAAAATGGATAACCTGCGAAAAACGAGAAAGGGGAAATAGGTGAAATGTTGATAACCCGTGCAAATAAAGAGAAAAGGGGAATAGGATGAAAATGGTTGATAACCCGTGCGAATAACGAGAAAGGGGAAATAGGATGAAAATGGTTGATAACCCTGCAAATAACGAGAAAGGGGAAATATGCATGAAAATAGTTGAATAAGGGAAATAGTATGAAATGGAAATAACCCGTGAATAACGAGAAAGGGGAAATAGGATGAAAATGGTTGATAACCCGTGCAAATAACGAGAAAGGGGAAATAGGATGAAAATGGTTGATAACCCGTGCAAATAACGAGAAAGGGGAAATAGGATGAAAATGGTTGATAACCCGTGCGAATAACGAGAAACGGGAAATAGGATGAAAATGGTTGATAACTCCTGTAAATAACGAGAAAGGGGAAATAGGATGAAAATGGTTGATAACCCGTGCGAATAACGAGAAAGGGGAAATAGGATGAAAATGGTTGATAACCCATGCAAATAACGAGAAAGGATGAAAATGGTTGATGAAAAAATAACGAGAAAGGGGAAATAGATTGGTTGATAACCCGTGCAAATAACGAGAAAGGGGAAATAGGATGAAAATGGTTGATAACCCGTGCGAATAACGAGAAAGGGGAAATAGATGAAAAGTTGATAACCCCGCAAATGACGAGAAAGGGGGGAAAGATGAAAAATGGTTGATAACCCGTGCAAATAACGAGAAAAGGGGAAATAGGGATGAAAATGGTTTGATAACCCATGCAAATAACGAGAAAGGGGAAATAGGATGAAAATGGTTGATAACCCATGCAAATAACGAGAAAGGGGAAATAGGATGAAAATGGTTGATAACCCGTGCAAATAACGAGAAAGGGGAAATAGGATGAAAATGGTTGATAACCCGTGCAAATAACGAGAAAGGGGAAATAGGATGAAAATGGGAATAAAGAGAAAGGGGAAATGATAAAATGGTTTATAACCCATGCAAATAACGAGAAAGGGGGGAATAGGATGAAAATGGTTGATAACCCGTGCAAATAACGAGAAAGGGGAAATAGGATGAAAATTGTTGATAACCCGTGCAAATAACGAGAAAGGGGAAATAGGATGAAAATGGTTGATAACCCATGCAAATAACGAGAAAGGGGAAATAGGATGAAAATGGTTGATAACCCGCGAAATAACGAGAAAGGGGAAATAGGATGAAAATGGTTGATAACCCGTGCGAATAACGAGAAAGGGGAAATAGGATGAAAATGGTTGATAACCCGTGCAAATAACGAGAAAGGGAAAAGTTGAAAATGGTTGATAACCCAAAGAATAACGAGAAAGGGGAAATAGGATGAAAATGGTTGATAAACCGTGCAAATAACGAGAAAGGGAAATAGGATGAAAATGGTTGATAACCCGTGCAAATAACGAGAAAGGGAAATAGGATGAAAATGGTTGATAACCCGTGCAAATAAAAGAGAAAGGGGAAATAGGATGAAAAATGGTTGATAACCCAAAGCAAATAACGAGAAAGGGGAAATAGGATGAAAATGGTTGATAACCCATGCAAATAACGAGAAAGGGAAATAGGATGAAAATGGTTGATAACCCAAAAATAACGAGAAAGGGGGAAATAGGATGAAAATGGTTGATAACCCGTGCAAAATAACGAGAAAAGGGAAATAGAGATGAAAAATGGTTGATAACCCAAAATAAAAAGAAAAGGGGAAATAGATGAAAATGGTTGATAACCCGTGCAAATAACGAGAAAGGGGATTGAAACAGAATGAAAAGGGGAAATGGTTGATAACCCGTGCAAATAACGAGAAAGGGAAATAGGATGAAAATGGTTGAGTGCAAAATAACGAAAAGGGGAAATAGGGATGAAAATGGTTGATAACCCAAAATAAATAATGAGAAAGGGGAAATAGGAGGAAAAGGGTTGATAAAATGGTTCCCGTGCAAATAACGAGAAAGGGGGAAATAGGATGAAAATGGTTGATAACCCGTGAATAACGAGAAAGGGAAATAGGATGAAAATGGTTGATAACCCGTGCAAATAACGAGAAAGGGGGAATAGGATGAAAATGGTTGATAAATCCGTGCGAATAACGAGAAATAAAATAGATGAAAAATGGTTGATAACCCGTAAAACGACGAAAAGGGAATAGAAAAAATGGTTGATAACCCGTGAGAATAACGAGAAAGGGGGATGAAAATAGAAATGAAAATGGTTGATAACCCGTGCAAATAACGAGAAAGGGGAATAGGATGAAAATGGTTGATAACCCATGAAAAAATAACGAGAAAGGGGAAATAGGATGAAAATGGTTGATAACCCAAAACGAGAATAACGAGAAAAGGGAAATAGGATGAAAATGGTTGATAACCCGTGCAAATAACGAGAAAGGGGAAATAGGATGAAAATGGTTGATAACCCCTGCAAATAACGAGAAAGGGGAAATAGGATGAAAATGGTTGATAACCCGTGCGAATAACGAGAAAGGGGAAATAGGATGAAAATGGTTGATAACCCGTGCAAATAACGAGAAAGGGGAAATAGGATGAAAATGGTTGATAACCCGTGCAAATAACGAGAAAGGGGAAATAGGATGAAAATGGTTGATAACCCATGCAAATAACGAGAAAGGGGAAATAGGATGAAAATGGTTGATAACCCGTGCAAATAACGAGAAAGGGGGAATAGAATGAAAATGGTTGATAACCCGTGCAAATAACGAGAAAGGGGAAATAGGATGAAAATGGTTGATAACCCGTGCAAATAACGAGAAAGGGGAAATAGGAGGAAAATGGTTTATAACCCAAATAATAAAAGGGGAAAATAGGATGAAATGGTTGATAACCCAAAAATAACGAGAAATAGGGAAATAGGATGAAAATGGTTGATAACCCGTGCGAATAACGAGAAAGGGGAAATAGGATGAAAATGGTTGATAACCCGTGCAAATAACGAGAAAGGGGAAATAGGATGAAAATGGTTGATAACCCGTGCAAATAACGAGAAAGGGGAAATAGGATGAAAATGGTTGATAACCCGTGCAAATAACGAGAAAGTGGAAATAGCCTGAAAATGGTTGATAACTCCTGCAAAAAACGAGAAAGGGGAAATCGGATGAAAATGGTTGATAACCTATGTAAATAACGAGAAAGGGGAAATAGGATGAAAAATGATAACCCAAAATGCAAATAAAGAAAAGGGAAATAGGATGAAAATGGTTGATAACCCGTGCGAATAACGAGAAAGGGGAAATAGGATGAAAATGGTTGATAACCCGTGCAAATAACGAGAAAGGGGAAATAGGATGAAAATGGTTGATAACCCGTGCGAATAACGAGAAAGGGGAAATAGGATGAAAATGGTTGATAACCCGTGCAAATAACGAGAAAAAGGGAAAATAGGAATGAAAATGGTTGATAACCCAAATGCGAATAACGAGAAAAATGGGGGAATAGGATGAAAATTGTTGATAACCCGTGCGAATAACGAGAAAGGGGAAATTGGATGAAAATGGTTGATAGCTCCTGTAAATAACAAGAAAGGGGAAATAGGAGGAAAATGGTTGATAACCCATGCGAATAACGAGAAAGGGGAAATAGGATGAAAATGGTTGATAACCCATACAAATAACGAGAAAGGGGAAATAGGATGAAAATGGTTGATAACCCGTGCGAATAACGAGAAAGGGGAAATAGGATGAAAATGGTTGATAACCCGTGCAAATAACGAGAAAGGGGAAATAGGATGAAAATGGTTGATAACTCCTGCAAATAACGAGAAAGGGAGAATAGAATGAAAATGGTTGATAACCCGTGCAAATAACAAGAAAGGGGAAATAGGAGAAAAATGTTTGATAGCCCGTGCGAATAACGAGAAAGGGGAAATAGGATGAAAATGGTTGATAACCCGTGCGAATAACGAGAAAGGGGAAATAGGATGAAAATGGTTGATAACCCGTGCAAATAACAAGAAAGGGGAAATAGGAGGAAAATGTTTGATAGCCCGTGCGAATAACGAGAAAGGGGAAATAGGATGAAAATGGTTGATAACCCGAAAAGGGAAGGATGAAAATGTTTGATAACGAAATAACGAGAAAGGGGAAATAGGATGAAAATGGTTGATAACCCGTGCGAATAACGAAAAGGGGAAATAGGATGAAAATGGTTGATAACCCGTGCAAAATAACGAGAAAGGGAAATAGGATGAAAATGGTTGATAACCTGCAAATAACGAGAAAAGGGTTAAATAGGATGAAAAAATGGTTGATAACCCGTGCAAATAACGAAAAGGGGAAATAGGATGAAAATGGTTGATAACCCATGCAAATAACGAGAAAGGGGAAATAGGGATGAAAATGGTTGATAACCCGTGCAAATAACGAGAAAAGGGGAAATAGGATGAAAATGGTTGATAACCCGCAAATAACGAGAAAGGGGAAATAGGATGAAAATGGTTGATAACCCTGCAAATAACGAGAAAGGGGAAATAGGGATGAAAATGGTTGATAACCATGCAAATAACGAGAAAAATAGGATGGAAAATGGTTGACAGTTTGCGGAATAAATAGAAAGGGAAATAGGATGAAAATGGTTGATAACCCGCAAATAACGAGAAAGGGGAAATAGGATGAAAATGGTTGATAACCCGTGCAAATAACGAGAAAGGGGAAATAGGATGAAAATGGTTGATAACCCTGCAAAAAAACGAGAAAGGGGAAATAGGATGAAAATGGTTGATAACCCGCAAAATAACGAAAAGGGGAATAGGATGAAAATGGAATAACCCGTGCAAATAACGAGAAAGGGGAAATAGGATGAAAATGGTTGATAACCCCGAGAAAAGGGAAATAGGGATGAAAATGAAGGATAACCCTGCAAATAACGAGAAAGGGGAAATAGGATGAAAATGGTTGATAACCCGTGCAAATAACGAGAAAGGGGAAATAGGATGAAAATGGTTGATAACCCATGCAAATAACGAGAAAGGGGAAATAGGAAGAAAATGGTTGATAACCCAATAATGAGAAAGGGAAATTGGATGAAAATGGTTGATAACCCCTGCAAATAACGAGAAAGGGGAAATAGGATGAAAATGGTTGATAACCCGTGCAAATAACGAGAAAGGGGGAATAGAATGAAAATGGATGATAACCCGTGCAAATAACGAGAAAGGAGAAATAGGATGAAAATGGTTGATAACCCATGCAAATAACGAGAAAGGGGAAATAGGATGAAAATGGTTGATAACCCGTGCAAATAACGAGAAAGGGGAAATAGGATGAAAATGGTTGATAACCCGTGCGAATAACGAGAAAGGGGAAATAAAATGAAAATGGTTGATAACCCGTGCGAATAACGAGAAAGGGGATATAGGATGAAATTATTGATAACCCAATAATGAAATAACGAGAAAGGGAAATAGGATGAAAATGGTTGATAACCCGTCAAATAACGAGAAAGGGGAAATAGGATGAAAATGGTTGATAACCCATGCAAATAACGAGAAAGGGGAAATAGGATGAAAATGGTTGATTACCTCGTCCGAATAACGAGAAAGGGGAAATAGGATGAAAATGGTTGATAACCCGTGCAAATAACGAGAAAGGGGAAATAGGATGAAAATGGTTGATAACCCGTGCGAATAACGAGAAAGGGGAAATAGGATGAAAATGGTTGATAACCCGTGCAAATAACGAGAAAGGGGAAATAGGATGAAAATGGTTGATAACCCGTGCAAATAACGAGAAAGGGGGAATAGAATGAAAATGGATGATAACCCGTGCAAATAACGAGAAAGGAGAAATAGGATGAAAATGGTTGATAACCCATGCAAATAACGAGAAAGGGGAAATAGGATGAAAATGGTTGATAACCCGTGCAAATAACGAGAAAGGGGAAATAGGATGAAAATGAGAAAGGGAAATTGGATGAAAATGGTTGATAACCCGTAAAATAACGAGAAAGGGGAAATAGGATGAAAATGGTTGATAAACCGTGCAAATAACGAGAAAGGGGGAAATAGGATGAAAATAGTTGATAACCCGTGCAAAAATAAACCCGTGCAAATAAAGAGAAAGGGGAAATAGGATGAAAATGGTTGATAACCCATGCAAATAACGAGAAAGGGGAAATAGGGTGAAAATGGTTGATAACACATGCAAATAACGAGAAAGGGGAAATAGGATGAAAATGGTTGATAACCCGTGCGAATAACGAGAAAGCGGGAATAGGATGAAAATGGTTGATAACCCGTGCAAATAACGAGAAAGGGGAAATAGGATGAAAATGGTTGATAACCCGTGCGAATAAAGAGAAAGGGGAAATAGGATAAAAATGGTTTATAACCCGTGCAAATAACGAGAAAGGGGGAATAGAATGAAAATGGTTGATAACCCGTGTGAATAACGAGAAAGGGGAAATAGGATGAAAATGGTTGATAACCCGTGCAAATAACGAGAAAGGGGAAATAGGATGAAAATGGTTGATAACCCATGCAAATAACGAGAAAGGGGAAATAGGAGGAAAATGGTTGATAACCCGTGCGAATAACGAGAAAGGGGAAATAGCATGAAAATGGTTGATAACCCGTGCGAATAACGAGAAAGGTGAAATAGGATGAAAATGGTTGATAACCCATGCAAATAACGAGAAAAGGGAAATAGGATGAAAATGGTTGATAACCCGTGCGAATAACGAGAAAGGGAAAATAGCATGAAAATGGTTGATAACCCGTGCAAATAACGAGAAAGGTGAAATTGGATGAAAATGGTTGATAACCCGTGCAAATAACGAGAAAGGGGAAATAGGATGAAAATGGTTGATAACTCCTGCAAATAACGAGAAAGGGGAAATAGGATGAAAATGTTTGATAACCCATGCAAATAACGAGAAATGGGAAATAGGATGAAAATGGTTGATAACCCGTGCGAATAAAGAGAAAGGGGAAATAGGATGAAAAGGGTTGATAACCCGTGCGAATAACGAGAAAGGGGAAATAGGAGGAAAATGGTTGATAACCCGTGCGAATAACGAGAAAGGGGAAATAAGATGAAAATGGTTGATAACCCGTGCAAATAACGAGAAAGGGGGAATAGAATGAAAATGGTTGATAACCCGTGCAAATAATGAGAAAGGTTAAATAGGAGGAAAATGTTTGATAACCCGTGCGAATAACGAGAAAAGGGAAATAGGATGAAAATGGTTCATAACTCCTGTAAATAACGAGAAAGGGGAAATAGATTGAAAATGGTTGATAACCCTTGCAAATAACGAGAAAGGGGAAATAGGAGGAAAATGGTTGATAACCCGTGCGAATAACGAGAAAGGGGAAATAGGATGAAAATGGTTGATAACCCGTGCAAATAACGAGAAAGGGGGAATAGAATGAAAATGGTTGATAACCCGTGCAAATAACGAGAAAGGGGAAATAGGATGAAAATGGTTGATAACCCGTGCAAATAACGAGAAAGTGGAAATAGGATGAAAATGGTTCATAACCCATGCAAATAACGAGAAAGGGGATATAGGATGAAAATAGTTGAGAATTCGTGCGAATAACGAGAAAGGGGAAATAGGATGAAAATGGTTGATAACCCGTGCGAATAACGAGAAAGGGGAAATAGGATGAAAATGGTTGATAACCCGTGCAAATAACGAGAAAGGGGAAATAGGATGAAAATGGTTGGTAACCCGTGCGAATAACGAGAAATGGGAAATAGGATGAAAATGGTTGATAACTTCTGTAAATAACGAGAAAGGGGAAATAGGATGAAAATGGTTGATAACCCGTGCGAATAACGAGAAAGGGGAAATAGGATGAAAATGGTTGATAACCCGTGAGAATAACGAGAAAGTGGAAATAGGATGAAAATGGTTGATAACCCGTGCGAATAACGAGAAAGGGGAAATAGAGTGAATATGGTTGATAACCCGTGCAAATAACGAGAAAGGGGGAATAGGATGAAAATGGTTGATAACTCTTGCAAATAACGAGAAAGGGGAAATAGGATGAAAATGGTTGATAACTCCTGCAAATAACGAGAAAGCGGAAATAGGATGAAAATGGTTGATAACCCGTGCGAATAACGAGAAAGGGGAAATAGGATGAAAATGGTTGATAACCCGTGCAAATAACGAGAAAGGGGAAATAGGGTGAATACGGTTGATAACCCGTGCAAATAACGAGAAAGGGGAATAGGATGAAAATGGTTGATAATTCCTGCAAATAACGATAATGGGGAAATAGGATGAAAATTGTTGATAACCCGTGCAAATAACGAGAAAGGGGAAATAGGATGAAAATGGTTGATAACCCGTGCAAATAACGAGAAAGGGAAAATAGGATGAAAATGGTTGATAACCCGTGCAAATAACGAGAAAGGGGAAATAGGATGAAAATTGTTGATAACCCGTGCAAATAACGAGAAAGGGGAAATAGGATGAAAATGGTTGATAACCCGTGCAAATAACGAGAAAGGGGAAATAGGATGAAAATGGTAGATAACCCGTGCAAATAACAAGAAAGGGGAAATAGGAGGAAAATGGTTGATAACCCGTGCAAACAACGAGAAAGTGGAAATAGGATGAAAATGGTTGATAACCCCTGCAAATAACGAGAAAGGGGAAATAGGATGAAAATGGTTGATAATCCCTGCACTACCAGAACGTGCAGAGAACGTGCTTTGTAAACTTATTTTTGCTGATGTCAGCAAACATAAATTTGGCAATATATTTTTTACACAAGTCTTCTCTTTGCTTGTTCTTTTCTTCCATCATTCAATATCTGTTTGCAGAGCAATGTACCACCATGAACAGTATTATGAAACGAGAAACTTCCGTTAGAAACAAAGAAAAGCGTGCTATTTTATTCACATGTGGACTATTTTTCTTATCTCTGTTGTTGTTGTTATTATGACAACATTTCGGCAGTTATGCTCTCTGGTTTTCATCAGGTGTAAATCGACCGGGCTAACCTACAGGAAATTTAGAACTGAATCTGCTAAATCTACGAGGATGAACTGTTCTCGTTCCACTGCCCATGTCTAAGTTTTTTTTAATGTTCTCACCTTTTCCACTGGGTTTAAGCACACGCTACCCGACGCAGGGATTGAACTCACAATTACTGTCACTATATGGCATGGCAGTGAATGCGGAACAATTTCATTACAGCGAAAAGTACTCCCCCTTTAAGTCTGTAGTTGTTCTATATCGTCTTCTTCTTGTTAAGAAGAAGAACCTTCACTCCGATAATTCACAATCTGATTTTTACATGTTTCTTGCAAAAGACTGTTATGTCTCTTACACTCTTCTATATAAACCGGATGTTGACTGTTTGACGACTCAAAGCAGGATGTGAAAACGCGTCTCTGCTCGATGCATGTTTTTGGTATTAAACGAAATAAAATGAACTATATATTGGCCAGAAAAATGACTCCCGCTAAAAGAACCAAACTGTGATTTGGAGCCGATACGACTGATATAAGGTCCCCGATTCAACGCCGCAAAAGGCAGAGACCCGGGTGAGATGTCGACACACAGAGGCTGAGAGAATACGGAGCAGGCACACTGAACGCGATGTTGTCTATTACAACTTTCAACTCCGACACCGCCGTCTTCACAGAACATCAGCCAACAGCCACCAACTTTCTTTCTCCTTCTTTTTCTCTTTCTTTCTTCATTTCTCACTCTGTGGCCTTTACAACAGCAACATAGTTTGATGGCTCTGTATATATGTAAATAAAGTATACATTTATTTACCCAAAATCCGATGTATTCCTTTTTCTTGAATTCACGTTTGCTAGGGCGATGAAGAAAATAACCTCTACAGCAGTAACAAGTTCTGTCTTCCGGGTTACCCATTCTTCGTTTCCGCAACAAGATTGAAAGAAGACGTCAACGTCATAAAAAGATTACTTTTTACTTCATTAAACAATAACTATACCATTTGTTCCATAAATATTGTTTTACTTCGTTTTATAAATAGAAATAAAATTTAATGGCTAATTACAAAGCAGCTCCCGAATTTGATTGTTTATTTGCAAATAATCATGATATAAACTTCAAAAACAGTGGATTGGCTCCGAGACAAGGTATAGTGAGTGCGAAATAAGAATAACTTCCTTCACCGACTTCCTTCAAATTCGGAGGACTGAGGAAGAAGATTGAAAGGAAATTGCGAGCCTATGTGAATTTTTTTTTTTTTGCACCAATGAAAACCTTGCCTTCACAGAGATTAACCGGGGAGCTGAGAAGAAAAAGGAAAGAAATTCGCTATGTGAAGGTGTTTTGGGACCAATGAAAACCTTGCCGTCACAGAAATTAGCCGGTCAGCCAAGAGGAAAGTAGCGAACCTACATGAAATTCTTTTTGATATAAAATGAAGAGAAAAATTAAATTAATCAGAGAAGAGTGTCTGAAGTCACGTGAAAGGTTTCGTTTCAGTTCTTCGCGACCAGCGCTGAAGTACTCGCTAGTGTAAAATTACTCGCCAATTATATTATCGGCCTCTAACCAGTACGAGATACTCCAAAAACTTTTATCTCAATTCTCAACAATCCAAGAAAGCTAAGTATTTCAAACTATTTCTCTTCGTCTATTTTTGAACGTATACAAACCATATATTCCTTCGTTGAGCAACTAACTCTTTTTACCTTTGTTTTAAACATTTTTTAAAATATTTTTGTGTCAGATTGTAGTGGCACGCCTACATTTTCTCCAATTCTAATTGGTCAATAAATACATACTTAAAAAGTAACAGGACAATTTATCTATCGCATTCCACCATAGTAAATTTGTTCCTACACTTTGTTCAAAACAAGCTTTGCTACAAAATCGCTGATTGGTCCATTTTCCGTCCAATCGGATATTTTTCATGTATATTCAAAAATATATTCCAGCGTCGGTGCTGGGAGCCACCCTAGATAGTATAAATATTGGATGCATTCCAAAAAAACAGTAGTAGTAATTTCAGAACCACAGTCGAGGTACCCAGAGTCAATAGTTCTCATTTACTCGCTCGTCCTACTCACTCCCCACGTACATAACACTACAGAACTTTATTTGATACACCACCAGTTCTCGGTGGACACACCAAGTTAAATCAACTTTGTAAGTTGCAACTATTGAACAATTTTCTGAAAGAAATATTCTATTTTTAACACTGAACTCTGAACATTTTACTCAGACAAATCTTCTTTAAGACATTTCCTTACAGTCAAGGGGAAGCTACTTTTTTCTCCCTTTTTCACTCATATTGCAACTACTTTGTATTATTGTTGAATTTAATATACATATTTCTTCGTTAAATAAAATTGGTTCTCATTGTTCTTTTTCCTTGATGTTTTAAGTATTATGTATGAATGTTGATTACCTTCTCAACACGCAGCCGCATTATGTATTTAACCCATTCAACATTGGTGACCACAACACTCGAGAAGTATTACATTCTATAATTGATCAACCCGACGTACTAATCAACACTTTTTACAAGATCATTTTTTTATTGCATGAACATTTCCTCTTTATGACAATACATTAAAACTACTGACTTTAAGAATTCTGATTCATTTTCCTGGAACGAGCTATTGACACTATTTCAAGCGTGTAAATTTGTGAATAAACTCCTTATCTTGTTTTGTTAAAATTTCCCGCGCGATCCCACGCTATTATCACCCTTCGTTAATCTTCTTGACGTAGGTATATCAACTTTTCATTTCAACCCCGAATCCCTACGTCACCATAAAAGTAGTAAATAAAAGTTGGTATCAATGTATCGTCATTAGCAAGGGGCTCTGTGGTAGTGCACTCTACATTAGCTTATTAATTGTTGACTTGTGATGTCATTTCCGTTAAAAATAGAACTCCTAATTAAAAACTAAAAAGAAAATAAAAAAAATAAGGTGTTAGAAAAAGAGTTACGGTGAGTTGGCGCACGTTTTCAAATTATGCTGACTCACAAAATAAAAGAACGTAAAAAAAGGATAGTCGTAAAATCGTAAACAGACGAAGCTTGTTAGAAAAAGCGAGGTAAAAACGGTTGGGAATCAAACATTGTTATGTATCATCATCTGAATTTTATTTTTTATTTTAAATTATTGTAGCTGCTCTTGTGTAACGAACTGCTTCGGTATTTTGATTTTAGGTGTGGATATTCAGCGTGTACGTGGGCGGTTGGAGAAAAACGGCGTAGTGGGTGGAAAGGATTTTATTTTTAAATATTTAATTCTAAATTGTGAAACTGTGCAGTGATTAAAAATAACCAAGAAGAGGATCAGGAGGTGCTGAAAAATAAAAAATAGGAGCGATGTATCCTAGGCAAAGCCACAGAATTTCTATAAAAAAACAAAACAAATAAAGTTAAAGTAATCCTACCCCGTTCTCGATACAGATCAATCAATTCACCAGAACACACCACACTGCTCAATTTTGCATATACAACAAATGGGCCTTCCGTGAACGCTGTAGGAAATTTGTCCCGGCTTTCCCACATAAAAGGGTTAAGGTTAAAGGTGACAGAATCGATAAAAGCAAAAACGGCTTGAAAGATTAGAGCATACAATTCTCTCTTTTAGGCAGATGAATAAAGACTCAAACTCCTGACCGGAGAGTGACAATAGAAGAAGAAAAATTTTATTTACATACATAAAAAGGATAAAGGGATATAATATACACAAATATGAGAGAAAGAAAGGGAGAAGAAAATTTCTTTAACTTAAAGGAAGAAAAACTGTTCATATAAAAGCTTGCTCAAAATAATTCTCTGAGCACCTAAAAGTTCTTTAAGCAAATAAATTATTCTTAAGGAGTTAACACTCACATAGATTTCTTCAGGGTTCTTGTTGAGGAGGAAACACTCGGAAGATCCAAAGTTTGTAGTTGAGTGAGTTCGTAGGCCGACGACATGAATTTCTAGGTGCAATGAGGCAGATCTCGATTAGTTTTTAGCAGAGGACCGACGTTCTGTCTTTAGAGCCCAGCATGTAGATCTTGAAACAGGTTCCGAAGATGACTGGTATTCTATCGTCGATCTGATGTTATCACAGACGATGTCACGTACCCACTGCCAAAGCGGCCTATATTCTTCGTATTTATCGAGATTAGAAGGATCAGAAATATCGGGAACATTTCCCTCCAAAATTGCTATACACTTTCCTGGTCCTCTCATTCGTCAGAAAATATATTCTTATCTCTGGTAAGAATCAAAGGTTTGGGAGCTGGTTTTTGGAAGCAATGGTCAGACAAGTAGTGGGTGTTAACCCCCGAATTTATAGCACCATGGTCATGGCGAGGGTGCTTAAATTCCTTTTTATATTCCCAGCTCTCTCTTTATATTATTATCTCTAACAAATTAAATTCTAATAACGCCTCTTTGAATCTCAGCTCTATCATATCCGCATCGTGCAGGTCTTCCCCCTCTCATCCCGAGGTATAACTCAAGGGTTTCATTTTCGAGATAGAGTGGTATAAGACATGCAATAACTATGATGACTCGAATCCTTGCCACTAGTTTGATTTTAATGTCCCAGGCAATAACATCTCCCTCACCACAGAACAGTTTCAAAATTTCAGTGATTAATTTAATCTTTCCTGCCATTCTTCGAAATAGTTCGTAGTTTAAGTAATAATCTTTGTCCGTTTCGACATCCTAGTCTTTTTTTTAATCTTTTCTTCAACTGTCCACTTAACTTTCTCAACAATTGAGCAACTGGCAAAAATCTTGAATGGGGTTAAAGCTGAAAGAGAAAGGATTGTGGAGAGAAGACGGAAATAAACACCGAAACAGTTAAACCCCAAATAACAAAAGAAAAAAAAAAGGTTTCTGAGTCGGTGAATTGCGTATCGTTCCAGTTAATACAGCAACAGGCTCCAACAGTGCAAAATTCCCTTACTCATTCACCCGTCTTTCTTACCAAGCTACGTGACACTTACACTTTCCTCCCCACTTTCTTCTTTACCTCTTTTTTCTCACACATACTCGCGAACAAATCACATTTCTTTTCATCTTAACGAAGCAAAGACTATAAGAATTTTAACAACTACAAACAAGGACTATAAGAATTTTAACACTCATAAAAGCTAAGAGAAATTAAATTGTAAAACACGAAAATAAACATATCTTATATTTTTACATTTAAAATAACATTTTTTCACCTTTTTCTTTGTTGTGGGTTGATCCAATTCGGCAATAAGCTCCCTAGACAAAAAAAATAAAAGAATTAAAAAAAAAAAAAACTTGACTAAAAGACTCTACTGGGTGATTTTGTTGAGTGTGACATTTCCATTAAGTGCTAACTCTAGCTGGTTGACTGGAGTATGTGAGCTCATTCTCTACACTGAACTGTAAATTTATTTTTATTTTTCTCTTCAACAAGAGCTAAAAACACACACACACGTTTTAAATCATTTAAATGTCTTCTTTCGAAGTTAACTTATGGTTTTATTTTAAAGCTAATAGCCTAATGTTAATATTCAGCGTCCTTAAATAAGAATTTTAGACATTTTTAAACCAAAAAAAAATAAAAAAGAAACTCACTTGCGTTGAGTGCACTGAACGAATTTGATGAACGCCGACAAAGAGAAATTAAAACACTTTAATATAAATATCTTTAAAATCCAATATCTGTTTCAAACATTTGTTTCGAAAAAAATAGTAAATTTAAGGTTAAATTAATTAGAATTTGTAAATGTATTAGAGTACTTCCTTTTTACAAAAAATATAACAAAAAATACACTTTCCCCAGTAGGGTATGCCCTCACTTAACACACTCAAAGATCAAAGAATTGTTAATTTGCAACTCTTATCCTACTTTTAAAAAATAAATAAACACAATGTAGAAGTTCATTGATTAGAAAACTATCTAAATATTCTCCCAGTCATTTACAACCCCTTATAGGAAAGAAACGCTATTTACAATACAATTATATACACACACACGTATCATATTATAACACGCGCAAACATTATTTTCTACCCAATAACATGCAATATTTATAAAAGATTCCACGAAAGAATAAACATCGTTTAAAAATCAAAGTGTCTATTGGTTAGAAATTAATATCACCATGTGAAATATTTGACCAATCAGAGAAAACTAAAACCTTATTTTTCTCGAACCTACTTTCAGGGGAAAAATTCTTCCCCCCCCCCCCCACAGATTGAGACTTTCAGGAGCAGAGATGTAACTGTCTCCAAGCCATTTAAACACAGGAGAAGACGTGGCTACATAGCAAACCCCTCACTCCTAGCGGGTACCGAAAAAACATGTCAGCGACTTCAAACGAATGATCTCCGGCAACAACAAAGACGACCATTGAATTTTCACTAACGATGAAACCTTTTTTCAACCATAGCTTTTCCTATGAACCAACGACCCAAGGACTCAACTAAAGACTATTTTTACTCCTTTTTGACTCTCTTGAATTCATGTACATATGTTTGTAAATACAAATTTATTTATTTCAGACATACACATGTTATTAATTTATATTATTTTTTGGAATTCGGACATTCATATTTTTAATAATAATAATAATAATAATAATAATAATAATAATAAAACGTGGACGACAGAATGTCGTATACTCTTAACCAAGTAATTTTTTTAACTTTACTGTATTTTTAACATTAATGACACCAAAAACTTTATTAAACATACGAAAATCTTATCAGTATGAAGTATTAGTCAAAAGTCAAAACTTTCAACAATTTTCAATAGATTTATATTTAGAATTTTATTTTTTTGATCATTCGTAGAATAAAAATGCCAAATAGTTGTAAACAAGAATTACTTCCTATTTTATTACTTTTCTGCACCAGGAAAAAAATGACATATTTTTACATTGTTCTCTAGAGATAGTAATCAAAATAACTGTATCATTTCCGCGAGCGCAGCTGTTTGAGATTTCCTGTAGCCCAACTGAACTTAAATAAAGTCAATTCAGGCTGGTGTAAATGACTCAAAATTATTTTCAGGGGATGAAATGTAAAAAAAAATAGTGAAAATTTTGCATTTTTCCTAGATGTAAACAAAAATTTTCCCCATTAATGGGAAATTAACCATTTTTTTTTCTTTGGAAAATCAGAAAGCCTAAATCTTAACCAAACTATTTCAGACATAAAATTGAGAGTTTTGAAGGAAATCAACATTCCTAGGGGGTCAAAATGCCTCAAAGTCCATTGGTAATTTTCAATTATATGACTGCCAGTTAAAAATTGACACCCGACCGCGGAAATCTTTAGTAAAAGGTAAAAGATTTATCTGCAATTCCTGACCACCAGAAACCAAAAGTTTTTTTGTTTTTTTTTCAAAACATAGCAGCAATAAGGAAAATTAAGCCAAATTGATTTTGACATCTCTGGGTCAAAGGTCAGTCATCCGCCAGCCAGCAATAAACGTTTAAAACAAGTTGTAATAAAACCCGCCACTCCCAGATAAGAGCAAAGAGTGAAAAAAGGCCCAACATTAGTAGGGCTTAATAACCTATGTTTGAACAATGGCTTGATGTGCTTTGTTTTGTTTTTAACACCCCGTGACCTGGATGATGACAACAACAAATAGCAGACGACATTGTTTTTTTCGCCGCATGTCTTTCGTATTTCTCATCGCCGGGCCATTTAGCCGTTCCTTTTATTCAATGATGTTCACACCAAATTAAGGAGAAAGGGATGAATTTTGAATGATATTATTTTGAAGTGAAAATAAATATTTTTTCATAAAAAAAAAGGTGATTTGTCTCGGAAAATTGGGCATAATTTCTTAATGTTAACCGCCGAGTGACATTTTCCACAGCCAAATCGATAATTAATTACCAGTGAATAATTCCATGTGCAAACTGTCTGCAGCAAACAATAGCCGAAAAAATGTCGTAATTGTGTTTTTTACGGTCAGTTTCTATTATTTCATCTTGATGTTGTCAATTTCGGACAGCCAAGTCGTCAAGGATTCAAGAAAACAGTTTGGTACAGGTTTGCTTTAAGAACTTTACATTCTATGAGGTGTTTAACATTACTAACGAATGAGATTTTCCGCCGAATATTTCGTTTACGCGCCATGATGGATTTTCCTATATGACAAAAACAAGGGATTTTTTGCGCACCAAGTATCTGCACACAAAGAATGTAAAGATATATCTCTGTACGACAGGAAATTTGACTGTTACAATGGCGTGTTGGCGGATGGTTACGTCAGCGAGACAGTGGTCACGGTGCTGTGCAATTTTTGTCCTTGATCCAATTGTAGGCGTAGAGCACTCCACAAACCCACCATCTGTTACAAAACATCATGTACTTGCCTAGCACAAGAATGAACTTTTATGCAATAAGTAGAGTAATGTTTCTCCTTATTTTAGATGCGAGAACTTGCTCGACCCAGGGAATTCCAACCCTGTGGTAGCACCTTCCTCATCACAGTAAGAGAGGGTGGGTCGGTGTAAAAGTGTTGTAAACTGTAGTGTAAATGAGCGTAACAGTGGTCGCGTGGGCTGGGGGAAAATGTTGTCTTTGGCTCATACGTATGTGCATGGCGCTCCCCACATTAAAACAACCTTGTGTCACATCCTACCTTAGTGGGGAGGCCGGGTAAGTATCTCTGCCATTGTGTACGTAATAGTAGGGAGCGTAAATATGCACAGAGATGGTTTTACTTTTAGTTGTCCCCTGGCCCCAGACACGCATGCGAGAACAGGTAGGTCAACACGGCAAAACAAGCCGGTTTAAGAATAAGATTATACATGAGAATAAAAATAAAAAATGTTTTTTTTTTTTTTTTTTGCTTTATTATTATTATTATTATTATTACTACTACTACTTATTATTATTATTATTTACTAACTGACTTAATTTTATTTTTTATCTCTCGCACTCACAGCAGCCACAAGTATGGGATTTATCCGCACGCCTATTCAAAAAAATGGAATATGACAGTGTCCGTTTTTAAAATGCGAGTGGGCGCGTATATGGGAAAAATTGCTCAAGCACCGTCGACATTTCTCATTTTGGGGACAATATTTATTTCCTAAATTCCTTTCAAAGAAAAAAGCAATATTGCCTACGGAGATGCTCGTCCCACCTGGGGATCAAGGACATTTTCAACTTCCTACTCTAGAGCTAGTCATAATTGCAACTATTTTCAGCTGTAAAAATTAGTGACGTACCTAGCGTCTGTGTTTCCCGCGGCGCGGTTGTCGTAGAATTTGCTGTTCCTTTCAGCAACATATTATAAAAACTAGACAACATAAAATATAAAGAAAGATAATTAAAGATAAGTAGTTTAAAATTAAAATAAAAACGGCAACATCAAATTTAAAAAGATGGAAAAGCATATTGAAAAATAATTAGAAAAAACATTTTTTTAAAGTAAATAACAATTTTTAGGCTAAAAAATGTAACAATAGGAATTGAGAAACCAATCCCATCTGACTCAGTGTACTGTAACTCAGCAGTGTGTGTAACCTAAATTTACGTAAAAATGACTCAAGCGGAACTAATTTGTATTCCACAGTCTAGAATCGAGACCCCAAAATAGGGGACATATTTACATACGCAAAATTGAAAGTTCTTTTGTTCATACACTTTTAGCTTTTAGGCTATGCTAGGTTTTATTTTTTAAGTGACTACAGTACACAGTTACTCGAAACAAACAGTAGTTGACTGTTTCAGATTTTTGTGCTGCTATTTCAGTGGTGATAAAATTGGAGATTCAGACAAAATAGCGGAGACTGATGAAATATTATTGTAAAAAAATATAACTGCGACCGAGTGTTTCATCAGTAATGGCTTTTTGGAGAAATTCTGAAGAATTTAATTACTTTGTAAAATTTTGTTCCTGATGGGACTACAGTACACAGTATGGTCCGAAAGTCTTGTCACCCTTACATAACATTTTTTTTCTATTTCAAATGGCTGACACGAGTTCCTACAGTTTGGAAGAGAGGGTTAGGGTGACAAGACTTTTCGAACCACCGAAATATATATGTGAATATATAGTTGGAAAAAAACTCAAATAAACATACAAACAATTGAATAAACTACATAAGTTTTTAACTCGCGAATTATGGCCTCTATTTTATGACTTCGATTCTATTTTTTATTTTTATCCTTCTTTCTACTAATAGAGTATTATTTAGCAACTAATTCTCTATAAATTCCATAAAAAAAAAAACAAAAAAAACTTACCAGCCGTGGAGAACTGGCCCTTACACGCACTTTTAGGAATACTAATTGGTAATATCTAGGGTTCATTACTTACTTAAAAGTTTTAAAAAAAGAAAGTATCAAATTGCAATGAACTCTCGTGTTTATGAAGGATGAATGAAAATGAATTTTATTGATGAGTAAAAAAAAAAAAAAAATAAAGAGCGAATCAAGACCAGAGAAAAAGTCAACGGGAAACAAAATGAAAAGTTGCACTGCAAATGCGAATTCTTTACTGATCCTGATACCCGTGTTTCTGTTGTACACTTAAGGTTGCATGTACTGGAAGTAACTAATAAATAAGTAAAGAAAAAAAAATTAAAATAATCTTGATATCAGATTCCAGCTGCCCACACGTCACAGTCACAGTGTTACAGTTACTTCTTTGGGGCGGGGAAATCCAAAATCCATAAGGCCTCGGGTATCATTAAAAGGTGAAACGTATGCTCTTTCGGCTAAAACTCCTCAACACATTTTTTTTGTTTTTCAGATCGATTGACAAATTAAATTGTAATTGACTTTTTAAATTATCTTATCCGATCCATTCGTTAATGTGATGATCAGTAGGAGCTTAGGAAAAGCATTACTGATAAATAAATAAAAACTTTGATAAAAAGAATTTAAAAGCCAATGATCCATCCGTCTTCCAGGCAACACCTCCCCATTGTACTTAAAATGGTTTCTTTAGTGGCCGGCCTAAAGGTACGCCTTGACAAATGCTGGCGTAAGTAGGTAATAATTTGCTTTGCACATTGTGGATCACTACGTTTCATATTTCAATTTCATTGTTTTTAATACCCCAGATGTCTGTAAATATTTTTTCATATCTTATATTTCTAATTAACAACTTAAAAAATAGGCAAGATGAAGACAACTCATTTCTAATAAAATTACTCAAGCGATCAACCCCACATAACACAATACAATTGTTATATCAAAAAAAAAAAAAAAAAGTGGGAAACCGGAATAGCAACATCCACGTGAATTCTATTTTTGTATTAACAGACAGAAGAATGTTTTCAGTCATTCTTTAGTTTTTTTCTCTTTGTGAGCTTCGTTTATATAACGTCTTTTTAAAACACAAGCTGGATGTTAAAATTTTAAGTTAAAATATATTCAAAGCTATTTATTCGGATACCTATGGAAGATCACAAGTACAAAATCAATCTTTGGCCGGTTTTAAAGTGTTTAAATGGAAAAAACGCTTGTAAACTTAAAAATGAATGTTTGTTTTGACAGGTAAAAAATCTTTTCACCTCCCTATGTTTTTAACGAAAATCAAATGTTTATAGGCGAAAAAAATATGTATATGATCAACTGATATTTATTTTTCAGAGCTAAACTTTCATTTTTAACTGAACTTTCATCTTGAGTCGCAACATGCATCACACACATTGTTAAAAAATTATGTTGTTGTTACCATTCGAGTTCGATCAGCCGGGATAATAACGGTAATTGATTACCGTTTTATTTATTTATTTATTTATTTTAATTATGTGCTTTTTTCTGTTTCTGTCTATTCTTATGATCTAATGATCAAAATGAATTTTTGAAAAAAAAAAAAAAAAAAAAAAAAGAAGAAAAAAGTAACCGTCCTGTAATTGCAAAAAAAAAAGAAAAAAATCAATGGAAAATTATCCCCTTCTGAAAGAATTTGCTTTAGAAAATGAGATTGATAATGTTGAAAGTTCTAAATATCTGGGATTCTTTACTACAAAGCAGATAAATTTGATTGCTGAAGATTTCAGTTATAAAGAAGAGATTTTTAATATCGGCCTGCAATTAGGGATCTCGCACTCTGTTTCCGTGCACTTGCGGTCAAGATATGACAACCTTTTAAGTTATGCGGTCGATCTATTTCTCCTATGGAGAGAAACCTACAATGTAGGAGATTTTGAGGCCTGTCGCAAGCTGGACTCAGTCCTTCGCGATGTCGGGTTTGGTAGAAAAGCTGCTATACTTGTGTCCGAGTTCTTGAAATGGGTAAACGGACACGTCTGCTGCCGAAATATCGTCGAAAAAAACGCGAAATATGCTATCACGAAGTTGTCAAAATCAAAAAAATCCACCGGTCTACGAGAGACCGTCGTGAAAAAATTTGCTAAATGGTGCCGACAGCAAAGACTAACAAATAATGAGTTTAATATGGCTTTATATTTTCAACTTTTTGGCTTGCAGCTGTACGAAAATGAACAAGAATATTTGCAACCTTTCCAGACAATTCTCTCCTATCTAAACACGTCAATGAAACATCACCTACCCCACGACGCTTTTTACATGACTGTGATCACCGTCCTAGACATGGAAAGTAACGTGGCTATATCATCTTCTTACATGCCAAAGGAAATTACCGAATTTCTTCACGCGCGCCGCATATCTAAAATCTGTGATAATCTTCCAAACATGGAAATTGTCTCTCAGCTTGCACATTCCCTGGATATTCCCGATAAAATCCTCCGAAGAACTGAACATCGTTATCCAGATTCTCTCTATCTGATTGCATACGACATCTTAAACGCCTGGAAACAGGACTGTCCTTACCTCGCAGAGGAAGACAAAGTCCAGTGCCTTACCGAAGCCCTGGAAGAGATTGAAATGAATAAACTAGCCTATGAGATCAAGGAAGAATTCCAGGCGTGGCAAATGTCCCCCAACTCCGAGTATGAGATATGCTTTTGTGAAATAAAATCAAAGAAACGAGCTCTCAGTATCCCTTGCAGCGTGGAAGAATCCCCCCAAAAATCTACGCGAATTGATATGTGAAAAACTTTGTGTCACTGTCAGTGTATAATTGTTGCCTCCAGGGGTACAATTACTTTCTGCAGTTGCTCCGTGTATTCTCGTTTAATGCCTGAGGTCGGTCTGAGCCTTGGTGACATCATCATCGTAATCAACAATAATGCTGATTTTCAAGACAGGCATGTTCTACGCAACATAATCTTCCTACCTCACATGTGGTTTTCTGTCTCCCTTGTTATTTTTTTTAAACTCGTATTTTCAGAAATTAATTTTGGTTTTTAAATTTTTGAAACTTGTACATTGAGTTACTGAAAATTTAAGGTTAAGCGCTTATTTAAAAAAAAATATTTCAAAATTTTTTTTTGTGCCATTGCCAAATTTAGGCGAGATATTAAAAAAAACAGTTGTTTAAGAAGAATTTTAATAATGTTTTTGTAAGATTTTTAATTATTTCTGTAAATTTTGAAAATAGTACTTTAACTCATGTATTGCATTTGGACTTGGTGCAAAAAGGTACTAAAAGTTTAAATTACCTCATTAATTAATTAATTTTTATAAAATTAAATCTGACGATACGTGTAAAAACAGTAAAGTACAGAGTTTGTTCTAGTGATTTTTCTTTTAATTTTTCAGGGGTTTTGTCTGGGAGAGGTTATGTCAGTTGTTGATTTTTTTTTTT
Source organism: Acanthosepion pharaonis (assembly GCA_903632075.3). NCBI lineage: Eukaryota > Metazoa > Mollusca > Cephalopoda > Sepiida > Sepiidae > Acanthosepion > Acanthosepion pharaonis. The sequence goes on along the minus strand of CAHIKZ030002865.1, from coordinate 141,702 downwards.
TTTTAACCTTTTTCTTTTTTTTTAAATTTAAAATGCTACCTACGTTGATAAATCACTGATTTCGTTTTAATATTGACCTTTTTTCTTTTTTTTTTTTTCTTTTTTTTTTTAGCAAAGGTTTTTTGCTAAACTTTTTAAATTATTTCTAAGAAATAAATTAAATATTGTTGAGTTACTTGTAAAAACAAAACATATGCCATGAAACATATTCATTAATAATCATTACTAATTTAGCATTGGCCAGACAAGAAAAACACGCTATTTTGTTGGTTAAAAAGAAAAAAAAAACACTAGGAAGAATACAGTAACTGTTTAAGAAATTTTTTTAAAGTAAATTTTTATCACCATGATGAATGATTTCGCTAAAAGTTTATAAAAATTAAAGTATTTATTAAATTAAATCGGATATCAACATTTAAGAGTCGGTCAAACTTTCTGTCAAGCAGAAATAAAATAAAAAAGGGGGCGATCTCGCACGTTGTAACGGTTTTTAAAATTATTTTTAATGCGTCGTTAATGATGTTTGAATTATTATTTGTTTTTGCATGACCAGCAAAAAAAAAAACTATCAACAAAAAAAAAAAAATTCTAACCTCATGTGATTATTTTTCAACAATTTACGTACGATATTATTGAAATTTGAAACGTTCTTCTTAATCTTCTCTGATAGCTTATGTAATTCCTGGAAATTTATATTTATTTTAAATATCTGTGGAATTCTTTTTGGTGCATATGACCTTTATGTCTTAATCGAATAAAAAAAAAAAAAAAAAAAAACTTATAAAAATAAAATACGATTAAATGTGAGTTTTGAAAAACACTGAAAATAAAATTAAAAAATTAAAGAAAGACCGACATTGAATAAAAAAATAATCGTTAAAAAATAGTTTCAGCTAAAAAAAAAAATAAAACTTAATTTTTTTTAATTTAAAACAATAAGATTCGTAGATTAATAAAACAAATGTTTATAGATAAAAAAAAAAAAATACCCATATCAAATTCTTAGTTACTGTTTGATTAAAGTCAAAAAATAATTTAAAAACATGAGAACGTGCAAGATCGCCAAAAAAAACTCTTGATAGTTTTTTTTTTTTTTTTAGTTTATTTTTAGTCTCTTTCTGGAGAACACTTGAAATCTTTGGCACTTTTAAATAAAAAGACTAGACGCCTCAAAAAATTAAAGACTTTTATTTTTTGCTTGATAATTTTTGAAGATTAGCATTTAAGCATTAGATATTTTAAAATATTCATTTTTTTTTTTTTTTTTTTATTATCATTTTAAAAAAGAATCATTAAGGATCAATTTTACTACACTACAGGACCAGTTCATAATTTTCATGTAAAATCGATTTTAAAGAGTTAAAAAAGATTTTTAAAGGACCTAATTGTTAATTTAAAAATGTCAAATTTGAAAGTGCGTTTGTTATTGATAACAGAACTGCGTGTTTTTGTTTTTAACTTTTTTTAAAATTATTTTTTGGGGGATTTTTATTTTCGGAAGCACATGCATAAAAACTAAACATTAGCTGGCTAATAATGATTAAAAATAAACGGATACTTTTATTAATTTATGTTAATTTTTTTTGTTATGACAGATCGTTTTTTAAATGTTTAGTTTAAAAATCTGTTTTTTTTTGTTTTTTTTTTTTGCCTGACGAATAATTGTTATTATTGCTTGTTTAAAACTAAAGCATAAAATAAAAAAAAATGTATCCGTTTTTTTTTTGTTTTTTTTGTTTATTTAAAAAGAAATCTTACAAGTTTCAAATTTGACATTTTTATAAAAACTTTAAAAAGTCAGAAATTAAAGTAGAAAATTTTCATTGTCAGTGATTAAACTAATTTTGTAATCCCATTGCCTAGAGTGGCTCTTGGGTCCTGTATTGAGTGAACAAAAAAATAAAAAAAAACACTAAATAAAAATAAAGGAGGCCTATTATTGTAATAAAGAAGGCCACGTGCTATTCTTTTAAAACCATATATAACAAGGGTCTCCAGCAGTGGTTCCCAAACATTTTTTTTTCTCTGGGTCACATTTTCGAAATGAAAACTTGGTCGTGCCTCACCAAATAATTTTATGTGATAAAAAGTGCATTAAAAAAAAAAAAAAACCCTGAGGGAGGGCTAAAGGGAGGTAACTGCGAAGTCGAGGTCAGAACATTATCATTGAACTCTCCTTCAATTTGCGGATCCTAGTTAATATATTCTTAATACCTGACATAATGCAAAAATAACACAATGATAAAATCAGTCAATAACTATTTATAAATATTTATACTGGGACTCATGCATGCAATTACAAGTAACCCATAATAATATTCTAAATTTTTAAATCATATTTATTTTTGGCATATGTATTTTTTCAAATTGTTTTGTTTCTAAATCTCATCAGTTTCCAACCAAATATCAATGTCCTTGCTACTAACTTCACCATGCACATCCTTCCCATTTAATGTATTTTTAAAAAAAAGAAGGTATATTCATTGATTCTTTTTAATGTGTTTATTATCAGTATTATTTAAGTTTCATTATTATTATTATTATTATTATTATTCAAACAGACATGTTTAGTATAGGGAGAGAAATCAAAATTAAATAACAGTACAACAAAACCATCAAGCTAAAATGAATCACTTAAGACTTTGATTTTTTAAGTATTTACTATTACCTACATTATTTATGAAGTTTTGTTCTTCTTCTTATTATTGCTATTCTTCCATAACCAAACATGTTGAATATAAGAATAGCAGGACTTACTGGAGTTTTTTAGCCTTGGTTGAAAATCATTCAATCAACTCTGAATTCAAAACCAAGAGCGGAATCTCTTATATCTTGGTTTATGTAGTAATTTCTTTGGTTTCACTGTCAGGGAGACCCAAGGGATCACACTTCTAGTCCTCAAACATGCACACACGCATATATATATAAAGTATAAGATTAGGAAAAAATCCATGCGCAACGCACTACCCAGTTTTCAACCTTAAACTAGCAAAACGTGTGGGAATTTAAAAAGAAATATAAAATCTCCAGCATAAAATGAAGTGAATTAAGGAGAGTTAAGCCTTACAAATGTATTGATAATGTTTGTAAGTTCTGTCAAAAAGAGAAGCTGGCCATAGTGATGTACCCCGACAAGACCAACCTGTTAAACCAACAGTCTGAGATAATGTCGAAATGTAGACATACCAGTAAAATGTACAAGCCCAGATGAACAAAATTTTTTTTTTCTTTTTGGTTCCATCAACTCTTCTTTGCCCCCCCCCCATACTTCTGATATATCTGATTTGTGCTTCTTTGATAGTTTATCTGAGCAGTCATCAATAGTGTTACAGATTAACTATCCACAAGCAACTACCCTGACGAGACTGTAAGGTCAAAACCCAGGTAGTGCATTGTGTGTAGATTTTTCCTCGTCTTATATTTTATTACCAGCTCTACAAGCTCACTTTTTCTGAATTGTGTATTGAGCACTTTTAAAAAAAAAAATGTCTAAGCATTGGCCTGACTCTAGTCTTGCTTACTATTTTTCTTTTTAATATTATATACATATACATATATATATATATGTATATATAAATAAAAAGAAAGAACAGTAAGATATATAATCCGGTGTTCTTATAGATATTTTTATTTTTACAAAATAGTGCTCAATGTAAATTTACAGAACATTAATATTATATATTAATTGATTTAAAATATGTTTTTTTTTTTACTCTACACAGTTCTAACCATGTTTCAAAAATGGAAGCTAAAAGCTTTGAATTTAATTTTGTAATTAAATTAAAGACATTAGTTCCATTTCATCCTCAAGCGAATTTTGGAGTAACTTATTAAAAAATTTTTAAAAGCACAGCAAAAAATCTTAATTCACGTTTCCAAGGATACAGAGAAACCCATTCATCTAGACAAGGGGTGGTTGCAGTTTATTATCGCTGTATTTTGATGTATCAGTTATTAGTTACGTTTTGGTAGGAGTAGAGATGTATTTTTCAATGTATTCTGACATCCGTTAAATGCATGTCATCTGGATTTTTTTAAATTTATTGTTAACGGCAAAAAAAATTCTTATGGCACTTTTTTCTGTTTGTATACTTAAAGATTTTGGGGGGCTGTTTAGGTTAGAATATGTTTTATTTAACTACGATTTTAAAAAAATTTTATAACATACTGTTTCTCATTAATCAAGTCAAACTGATCTTAATCCATGTTAATCCTTCTCTACCTGTCTGTGATTAATCTCCTTTTAGGTTCCTTGGTCACCTAAGACTTTGGTAAGATCCAACAGAATCTATGCCCTCACCCCTCAGCTATGTGTCTCAGGTTTCATAAAGACAAATCAGGTATTCCCAAAATAGTTGACTTTTAACACCTGGGGTTCATTGGGACTATACAAGCTGTTGATAAATGTTTGGGGGACATAAGGAGGTTGAGAAACAGTTGGGGGCTAAAACTCATCATTGCCCTTACTACTGTTCATCAAATGCCCTCTTCCCATTAATGATGTCAACCAATTCAATAAAAAAAAAGGTCTATAAATTTATGTTTAATGTGTTTATTAGCAGTATTATTTCAGTTTTTCCAATTATTATTATCATTATTCAAACAAACGTTTAGCATAGGAAGAGAAACCCTTAAATAAAAAATATTATTGACTTATTTGTTTTTTTTCCCCTATAGATTCTTGGGAGTCAATGAGGGTTCACAGATTCAATGAAGGGGATTATGGTTTAAGAAGTTTGGGTTCCCCTAAGCTATAGAATAATGAACTTGATTCTTACTGTGTGCGTTTACCTATAATGCCATTTTGCCAAACTCACTCAACTCAGTTTCATGCTGATATATACTAGCATATTTTGAAAATACTCATGTCAAATTAAAGGAAAGTGTCTCATCAACAATATTACAATTGATATTATTAACCATCTTTTTACAGTTTTGTGCATTTTTATAAAATGTGTTTTTTTTAACACCTAGATGCTTTTTAAGCACCCTGACCAGAAAATGAGATTAACTTCTATTGTTGTGGAAGTACTTATAAGTCTTTCACAAAACTTATATTGCCTGATGCCAACATATTTTATTTTTTCTGATCATTTTACTGCCAGCAAGGCAATAATGCTGCTAGAAAGCAAAGGGTTACTGGAAGTGAAAGTCAGAATGGGGAGGATTGAGGAAAAGACAAAAAAGTACCAAGGTTCAAGAAGACGTTGCAATTGAATTTCCCTATTATTTTAACTACCTCTACTCCTCGGTAATATTTATTGTTGTAAGAAGCAATGATTAGAATTGTAATATAAAGCCTAAACATATGAAAGTGAATTTATACATTTTCTTTGTTCTTGAGAATTTACAACAAAAATATGAATCACTATGAAATTGGACAGCAGTCCCCAGGAGCACCAACATGCTCACACACACACACACACACACACACACACATATACAAACAAAAGGCACACGCAGCATCAAACACAGAAATGTAATACACAGAAAATTGTCAGCATGCAGCAGCATTCATTTTACACAGGGCACAAGGATAAAAGCTGTAATTCAAGTGCTTTGTCCTTGACCTAAAGCATCTTCTTCAGTGTAACAGTTCAAACAAGTGGAACCAAGGATGTGAAATGTCTTCCACTATGTCCTCTGCTGCAACAAGAATTCATATATATATATATATATATATATATATATATATATATAGTGACTTTTAAAAAAAATTGTTTAACATTTTATATTCTCTGCCTTTATAATTTTATGATATATGATAATGCATTTTCGTTATACATCTGATGAATGGATATAGGCAAAATGCGTTATTGGATATTATTTTCAAAACCTACTTTCATGAATGTCTTTCCAAATGTCAATAACTGTCGATTACATACCCAAATCAATTACATACTGTCAACATGGAGAATGCATAGATAAAAACAATTCTTTCATGTATTTTCTACCTATTCTGAAGGATTTCTGTCTCAAGACTTGGACACTTAATGCTGTGTGTGTGTGTGTGTGTGTGTGTGTGTGTGTGTGTGTAAATATATATATATATATATATATATATATATATATATATATATATATATATATATGAAAGAAAATATCGTAAAAAAACAAACAAAATCCCTAATATTGATTATGCTGTTTTTAATGTTAATATAATGTCAACGTCGGACGCACAGTCTAGTAGACCATCTCCAGGCCAAAACGTCCGACGCCCTTATATTAACATTAAAACAGCATAATTAGGATTTTTGCCATGTTTTTTCTGTAAATTTTCTTCATACATTTAGGATCTATATCCATATATTTGCTTACACACACACATATATATATATATATATGTTTCCAGGCTGATAAGGATGTCGCCTTTAATTTTATTTTTTTGAACAGCTGAGACAATGAAGGGACAAAGGCAGAGATTTAAGAAACAATAACGTCAATTTTATTTATCCAAAATGTACACAACTGTACTCTGGAGAAATATGTTTGTATTGGTGTCGGGTCCAGTATGACTGGTTTTTCTTCATGAGTAGTTGATTTCGGTTGTATCAATGAAACGAATGTAGAGTTGGTCAGCAGCAGTAGCTGGTCAACTGCCGGATGGGAGAATTGTCAGAAACAGTAGCAGGTTGATCGATATCGCACGAAGATTCGTTGGAACGGTTAGGACGAGTTCCTAAACAGGGCCAAGTCAATTTGGTGATACGACTTCCAGGGCAGATCAATCACGTAGGCGGGATCACCATAAGTAACATTTAACAAAAGTGATAGTCCCTAAACAGGGCTGAGTCAGAATAGTGTTACGCCTTCCAGGGCAGATCAACTGCGGAAAATATTAAGTTTTAACTTTTTAAGTGGGAAACTACTTCTCTACATGCCACTGGTAAATCTTATATGTGTTGTTCTTGTCCTAAGTATTATCGTTCATTACCAATCTTCATTTGATTATTCTATTCAGTAACCTTCCCTAGGTTACAACAAAGATACACCCTAATATTGGAAAGAAATTTCTAAATAAGAAGTCATTGTCATACAACAGATTCACCATGAATTCCTCACATACTGGCACCACGTATTGTTTATATCAATCACTCCTCGTCTGTACGGCAATAACATACTAGTCAAGAGCAGAAAGCCTCCTGTTGCTTCTACTAAAGAGAACATGTTTAAGTTTGTGGCTCAGTTCCATGAAGATTTATAGTATTGGAAATACTTGTAACAGCTAAGTACTGAGGTTACATCATATAAAAGGCTGAATTGGGCAACTCGAGACAGTGTAATGGTTAGCAAGCTTGTCTCGCTAGAACATTTATGACTGAGTAGTGAGTTCAATCCTCACTGGGTGCCCCATAATTTCGACCTTATGCCACAGCTAAGCTACACTTGGAAAATCGCTATAAAAGGCTGATTTAGATAGCTAACATTATAGCGTAATGACATAACATACAAATCCATGTTTCTATCAGCCAAGCTAATTAGGTGACTGTCCAAGCTTACTTGAGCCTGGGTGTTGCCTTGCATTTGTCTTGGAAGATGCGCATATATTTTCCAGAGTATTTTTTAGGAAAAAAAGTGCCTCTTGTATAGTGGAAAATATAGTAATATAAAATAGTAATACAAATTCAGTATTCTGTAAACACCACTAGTAGACTACCTTATATTTGGGGGTCAGCTTATACAGTAAGTATAGGCCTAATTCAGAACTTTTAACGAAAGATTTTGAGGTCGTCTTGTATGCCACAATTTACAGTACTTTTGTCTAGTCAAACCTTTTAGTGTCCAGCTTCTTACTCCATCTATCACTTACAACAATCTCACTCGGTGATCCTCTGCCTTGAGTGGCTCTTGAACCTTGTATTGGGAGAACTAAAGTTAAACAAAAAAAACATGGTAGCAAAATTTAAAAATCAGTATTAAGTGATAAGTTGTAATTTAACATGATACATAAGCGCATATTGTATTTTAGACTTTTTCTTGTATATTATCGATAAAACAATAAAAATGAATGCTCATTTCATATTAATAAAAACATGTGCTGTAATGGGAAGTTTAAGTTTAATGCAAAATGATGTATTAAAAAAAAATATGGCTATATTGCAAAATGCAAAGATTAATTTTTGAAAAAAATCACCCAGTGAAATTTTTTTTTTTTTGAACATATATTTTCAAAAAAAAAGTACATTTTTGTATCTTTACTGCTGTTTGTTTTCTACTTTTACATATTTTAAAGGATGCTTCTTTTGACAAATAAACAAGTATACAAAGTTTTTTTTTTTTTTTTTTGTTGTTCTAATTTCATTTTGTCACATCTCTCGTCTTTATCAGGTTTGGTTTGTTTTGTTTTACAGCATATCAACCTCAATCGGTTATTTAATGCCGACAACTATTTTTCCTGGTAATATTTTGTTTTGTCAAAAATCTATTTCTGGTAATATTTTTCTCCTCAAAAATGTATAGCTGGTATTATTATTTTAAAAAATGTATTGCTGGTAAAATTATTTTAAAATAAATATCACGTATCGCCGTGCTGGTAATATTTATTTTTTTTAAAGTATTGCTGGTAATTTTTTTTTTTTTTTTTTTTTCTTTTTTCAAAAACGTATTGCTCATAATATTCTTTTTCAAAAATATATTGCTGGTATTAGTTTGTTTTTTTTTTTCTTCAAAAATTTATTTCTGGTAACAATGTTTTACAATGTATTTCTGGTATTAAAACCTATTTTGACTCTTTCATAATGTTTTTTACCGCAGTTTCAGGATTAAATATTTGCCCTTAGCTGGGACCCTAACAGGTGCTACCACCCTGGGTCAGGGTGGACCTGGAAACTCCAGCAATTAAGATGTGGTTCCATGGTCCTCAAAACCTCCTGATCAGAGGCCTTGCTGTTGGACCTAGTTTATCGTCTTACCCTGGACGTGAATGCAGTTTATCGTCATACCAAGGATGCTTCTTTATCAGGTTACATATTAGGAGTATCTAAATATTGTCATTTATACAAGAAAAATTTCTCAATAGAAAAGTGTGATTGCTTCAAAATCTTGGAAGTATTTGTTAAATCATTTTCGTCCCTTCTAAAATTCTTTTGCCTTTATATATCTGTAACAGGGTAGTGACTGAGTCATATTAGTTCATGAACTATTGTTTGGGGATTTGAGATATTGAGAGATGTAGGAATCCTGAAAGAAAGAGTAGAGATATTAGATAATAAAAAATATGGAAGAGTGGTTAATTGGGTTGGAACCTGATGAAAAAAGTTTCGTTTAAAAAAAATATTAATTAGAACCTTTAAAATGCTTGTGAGAAAGGCATCAGGAAGATTTGAACTTAATAAACCAAATAAGATTCAGTAAAATCCGATATAACTGAAATTCTGTACATAAACCCACAGTTCTGAGAAAGTCATGATGGCATGATTAATGTGTTTGCCAAAATTTTGCAAAACCCAGATATTTTAAAAACCTCTCCAGTAAACGTGTGTATGAAAATTGACATGTAGTAAAGTGGGAGGATCTTTTCTTTTAATTCACCCCAAATTCTGTTCTGTCTGTTCTTGAGTATTTTAGAAGCATGGGTCAAATGTAACACTATGAGGCTATTCCTTGTTTAACAAAGAGTCTTTGTACGGATACCTAATTAAACAAAGTCCCCGATCGCATAACATTATCCTCATAAGCAAACATACGCAACATTTTACTCAGTTCATGCTTAGCAGCTAGGGACAACATTGACATCCATTTTCGCCAAAATTCTAGTAGCAGTAAAGTTGAGAGTGCACCTGCACTTCACACATTAGATATCTCTCAATGCCTCAAGGGAAGAAAAGAATTTACTGAAGCCGAACCGCATGAGTGTGATGGTTGCAACTTTTATATATTCTTTTAATAAATTGTTGATGAGTTTGTTATTTCTGCCATAGTGTCCCACCTTTCTGGAAGGTCACCTAAATTAAGAAGGTAGCTTGGGTCAAAACATCACCCTAACACAAAACCCAAATCCTTGTTCTGTCGAAGTGAATAAGAAGATGTCACAAAGTTCATTACGACAACTACATAACATAGGGGTTGATTTCCATGAGACGACACTGGTCCAGTAAGAGAGATGAACAACTGAAATAGCCATGTCCAATTCATGCAGCCTTCTCAGCCATAATACTGGGGAATGCGATTAAAGATATGGTAACATGTTGCATTATTTTGGGGTGCCACTCCATTTTTATATTTAGTGCTATGTAAGGTTGAGATAACCCTATGTTATATATCTATATATAGTAATATATAAAATTAAATGTTCATTTATCATATCTTTACTTTGAGATCGCATCCACTCATCAGAGGACTTAATTGTAAAATATTACAATCAAGTCTAAGCTTTGCAGCTGAGACTGCCTTACTACGCATAATGAAGCAAACCACTCTGTCCCTTCGTATCCCATTGGTGAGATGTAAATTCCATTCGAGCAGCTTCTTCCCACAAATCACTGCTTTGTGGAGCTGACTCCCAAGAGGATGCTTCTCCAATCACTACAATCTTAACCTGTTCAAGTCTAGAGTTAACCGTTATCTTCCCCACATATCCGCATAAACTGTGCCTCTTTCTCTGTAAGCCTCTACCTTGAGTGGCTGTTGGGCCTTGTACAGGGTGAACATCACTGTAAAAAAAACAAAAAAAAACTGATCCGTTACTCTGTCATGACAGAAGTACCTGAAATTATCCCAAGTGCCACCTACTTATCCACTTACCTGCCAGATCATGCAAGTGAATGCCTGAATAAGCAAACAAATATATTGGAAACAAGATTTGCATTTTTACAGAGACCCAGACATTGGCATGCAACAGAAACAACAGGGAGTTGTCAGTTAATCTATGAACCCGACACTGTCATGGAGCTGCTGATGATAATGTTCAAGTAATATCTTCTTCCAACTAATTAATGGCTGTTGGGCACCTAGACTAACAACCTTAGGCTTCCTTTTAACTCTCGTGCCAAGTTTAAGATTATTCAAATCCAATTCAAATTCAAAATCCAGGGACTTCTCACTCCTGTTAAAGAAACTCCTCCCTGATGAGTGGATATGAAACTCAGAGTAGGAATATGATAAATGAACATTTACTTTTATAAATTTATATTAATGCTCAATCTCCTGATGTTGAGCACTATAATTATTAAGACATCTTGCCTTAAAAATGGGTCAAATGCAATGGTAATAGGATGTTCCTTGTTTAGCAAAGAGTTTTTGTATGGGTGCCTAATTAAACAAAGTACCTAATCACATAACATTATCCTCATAAGCAAACACAGGCAACATTTTACTCGGTTCACGCTTGGCAGCCAGGGACGTCAGAAATACCTGGTTAAATCTTTTTGAAACATAATCTTTGCTTTTGTTATATTTTAATTACATATTTATTATTAATTATTATAATAAAGGCAGTAAATATCTCTTTCATTACTACAGATTTACTTGTTAATTGCCTGCCCTTAACCAATCAGGGGTGGCACATTGGGCATCTCTGTTCATCAGCAGATTTTGGCATCATTCTGGGGTCTTTTTTTTTTTTTTTTTTTTTTCCAAATCCATGAATTTGTTTTGCTTATGCTAAGTCCTGACAAAAATGTTATATAAAATTCATTATTTTTTTATTCATAATGTTGAATGTATTAAAATTAGTCAACTTTTAACAAAAAAAATCACAAATTTATGTTAGAAATTACCATAAAATATTTATTTAAGATAGAATGACCTATTATAACATGTCTCTAATTTGTACATAGATACATTGTATGTATTTTCAATTGTTCTAGTTGAATTGTTCACCTATATTGCATATGATCCATTGTTGTACATTATTAGGTTACAATAAAATCTGTATTTTTTGTGAATACTAGCATATGAAAATTGACATGTAATAAAATAAATAGACCTTTTCTGTTAATTCACCCCCAAATAATGTAAAGTTACTTATCGCAAATATTAATTCACCCCAAGAAATTATAAATTTTAAATCAAAGTTTGTTCGTTTTTTTTTTTATTAAATTTTTGGCACTTTTTTGAAAGTATAAATTTTAAATCAAAATTTGTTTACCTTGCCTCACAACAACTCAAACCCACAGAATGAAAAATTACCAAAAATCAAGTAGTTATTTACATTTTAAAAGTGTGGATGATATTTGAGGTACTTACAAGGAATTTTTTGCAATTTAAAAAAGGAAAAAAAAAAAACTGTTTTTGGATTTTTTTATTAGGGTGAGTGTAAATGTAGATTTCAAACTTAGAAATATCTTACCTGACTCACCCACATTTGCAGTGATCACAAAGGTCAACCCAACTAGAACTGGGGAGGATTTGGTGTGAATTTTAGTAAATATAAATTCTTTTTTATTTTGGGATGAATTAACAAAAAAGATCAGTGTGAATGGTGGAGCGTATCATAGATTCAGGGGGGTGCACAAGACCCTTGTACCGGCCTTGGGTAGCTGTCACAATAAAAACAGGGAGTTGTATCAATAAAAGATTTAAGAAGAAAGATATAGGAAGTAAAATGAGAGCTTGAATGGAGAAAGTAATGTATGGGCAATTTCACAGGGTTATGGATAATGAGCACAATGGATGAAAAGGATAAAATAATAGATAATGACATGGAAAAAGAAAAGGTATGTGAAGCAAAGAACAGAATCTTTAATTAGTGCTGTACAAGAGTCAGCCTTGAGAAGCAACTACTGTATATACACAAGTATAATGCAAGTTTTTATGATCTGTTTTTACGCAAAAAATAGAGCCACACTATACACAGGTAATTTTTTGAACAGGTTAAAAATCATGCATTTTCAGTGACTGGTCACAATATATACAGGTAAATTTTTTTCTGGAGGTGTTAAAATGCATGCATTTTTTCTTTTCTACTAATTTATCTGGGTATATATTTAAAAAAATTTTGACTAACCTTAACAGTACAAGTAAGCTTTTACAAGAATTGTTTTCATTTTTTTCAAATTTTAATTAGAACAATTTAAAATTTTTTAAATCTTTTAAAATTCTGATTTGCCGAGGTTAGGTGATATTATTATTAAGCAAAAATTATATTTAATAATCATAAATAGAAAAGCTTAGTACAATTCATCAACCACCAATATTTTAAAAAGAATTTTGAAAATCTTTTAGTGTGTCTAAAAGAGTGATAACTATAGAAAATTTAAAACCAAAGTACCTAAAATTCAATAAAATACTAGATTACAAGAGAATATTTTCCTAAATTTTTTAAATATTACTAATTTTTCAAAAAATTATATAAAAAAATATACTTTATGTTATATTCATTTTGTATATTTTACAGATATATATACACCATAGAAAAACATTAGATAAACTTCAGTCTGTCAGTAAAGCTGTCAACCTGTGAATACATTAAATAAACAGCTACCGTGTTAAAAAAATGTAATTCTGCAATATTTTAAGTAATATTTGTTTCAAATCAAATTAAACTTTAAATTAGCTGGTATTTTTCAAAGAAAGTTTCAGAAAATTAGATTTTGTTTTTGATTTGGTTTGTTTTACAGCATATCAACCTCAATGTGTTATTTAATGCTGACAAGAATTTTATGGCTGCTAATATTTTTTGTTTTAAAATGTTATGGTCGAGGGTTTTGGGGGAAGTTACATGATATCTGTCCTTGTGTATGGCAGCAAATGCTGGACAATCTCCTCAAAGATGAAGAGACTTGAAACAACAAAAATGTGATTCTACAGAAAGATGCTGAGGATACCATAGACTGAACATGTGAGCAACAATGAAGAAACTTGTACATAATATCAGGAAGAGGCAGTTGAAATTTCTGGGGCACCTAATGAGAAAGGAGAGCTTGGAAAATCTGATACTCACAGGGTGGATAGAGGGAAAAGAGATATAGGAAAGCAGCATCTACTTGATAGGCTAGAGCAAATGGATGGCAGAACAGAACTTGGGAGAAATAACAAAAAGACAAAACTTATTAAGAGCTAAAAATAACAGGAAGAGGTGGAGGGCCGTGATCTCCTATGTCCTGAAGAGACACAGTGCATAAAAGAAGATATAAAACATATTTTTGATTAAAAAAAATTCTGGGGTCACACTATGAAGTAGGTTTATACATGAGTATATCTACAGTATGCCAAATACAGGGCATGATGGATAAATTATCGTCTAAATGACGCAAAAATGAAAATAACAGACATCTCATTTTAACAGATACACAGGGTGAGATGGATAAATTGTTGTCTAAATGACACAAAAATTAAAATAACACTGACATCTCATCTTATTTTAACAGATATATTTACCAAAATTACACAAAAATATTTTGAAATACTAAAGAGTAAATTTATTCAATAACAGTGCCATAGGCTTCAATCATGGCCTTCAAATGACTTCGGAATCTCTTGCAACTCTTTTAGATGGTCTCCTTGTTTAAGTTGGTGAATTCTGCCATAATACTTGCCTTCAGTTCATCTTTGGTGTTACATGGAGTGTTCTTGGTCTCTTGCTCAACTGTGCACACACGTAATCAAGGAGGTTGCAGTCTGGGAAGTTAAGTGGCCAGATGTAAGGGGTAATATGGTCACAGAAATTGTCTGACAGCCATGACTGGGTTTTCTTACTGGTGTGGCATGGTGCAGAGTCCTGTTGCCAGACATAGGATCTTCCAGCACCCATCCTTCGACCAAGAGCAACACTACCTCCTCAAGGAACTTGATATAGGCTTCCATGATGATTCTGAGGCTCTGTGAGAAGATGAATGGAGGTCTAATCTTATCCATCATTAGTGATCACTCAAACACCTTCATAATCACCATTAGACTCATCCAACTCTTTCCAAATCCTCTGCACTCTCCTCAGATTGACACCCAAACACTCTGAAATGTTTGTATTGGAGCTACCAGCACAAATGCCAAGCAGCACAACATGCCATTTCCAAATTTCTGGCAGATTGAAATACATCATATTGCTATTTTGATCACAGATGGTGCCCAACTGACCCTACTATACTGTGAAGTCAACAAAATCTAAAACAAACAATGGACAAAATTAAAAATATAAAATGGCGACAATTTACCCATCGCACCCTATATATTGGCAAATATAAATATATGAACTATGTATAATATATATATAAAATATATTTATAAATTTTTATAAATAATGAATGCAAATGTTTACTCAAAAAATGTTTAAAATAAAAGACATTTCAATAAATTTTATTTGCAATGATGCATGTTGTCTTAGTTGTGGCAATATTTAAAATTTTGGAGCATTGTAGTGAGGATCATATCAATATTTTCAATAGTAAAATTATAAAGGTTGCCAAAATTTTGAAAACTATTACAATTTTTTAAAGTGCTCAAATATATATTTATTTTAATTTAATTCAATAAAAGATTTTGAATCCTTTTTTGCTTTTTAAAAAAACTTGTTATTATATGTGGATGACTGATAGTTTTGGGTACATTTAGTTGGTGAAAGTTTTTTTTTAAAAATGATCCATCATTAGAGATGCTGGTTTTAATATAAAGTTAAAATGTATTCAGTTTCTGATACATTTGGTTATTAGAATTTGTATTGTTATTTTTTATAAAAATATTTTTATGAAGTTTTATAAAAGAAATTTTTTAAACTTTTAATTTATTTTTGAAAACTTTGAAAAAAAAAAATAAAAAAAATATTAAAAAATTTTATGTTTTTTTAATTTGGAGTTTTTTGGTTTCATCATATTTGATATAAAATATTTTTATTTTTTTAATAGATTTACAGATATTGTTTGGCTTGGTGCTTTGAAAGAATTCTTTTATCTTGTTTGCTTGATAATATCTTGTTTGGGTTTGACTGAGATGAGGGCAACATAAGTATATGTTCAACTGGTAGAGGTACTTGACATCTGTGGCAAAGTTTCATTTATTAGCAGTCAGAATGCATCAGATATGAATGTCCTATTGAGAATCTTGCTAAAACTATTTCCTCCCATCTTATTTTTCTTGAACCTGGTAGATTGATTTGATAATTTTTTATTCTTTTCTTGAAACTGTCTGTCCATGGCTTTGCTCCATTTTAATTGAGCTTTTTTTTAATTTTTCACATTTAAAAAAATTTTGCCACCACTTGACTCAGTGGATGCCAGTCTACCATCATTTTACAGTTGGAATGGATAGATATAACCATAAATTCTATAAAGCAAAATAAAAAAAACATGTGGGTCAAAAATAAAAAAAAAAATTATCCAGCCTATTGCTTTCCAGTTAACTTTTTTCTTTTTTCTTTAAATTCTAATTTATCTTTTTTCTTTAAATAATTCCTGTTTTTATTTTTTTTTATTTAATTTTTTTTTTTTTTTTTTTTTGTTCATGATTTAAAAAAAAAATTTTGCATCTTAGTGGTTTTATTGCCTTGTTTGGAGAAAAATCATTAAAAAATAAACATGCTTGTGGATATGGCCAATACGTCTCTTGGGCACCCCCCCTCCACCAATCTATGATACAGGACCTCCAATCTTTATTAACCTCATTTTTATTATATGGTAGGCTTCATATAAAATACATCTTTTATTGTAACCTAAGTATATACAATAATAGATCATATGTAATATAGATGAACAATTCGACTAGAAAAATTAAAAATAAATACAATGTATCTAAATACAAATTAGAGACATTTAATAATAGATCATTCCATTTTAAATAAATCAATGTTTTGTGTTAATATTTAACGTCAACTTGAGATTTTTCTTGGTAAAAATTTGAATAATTTTGATACATTGAATAAAAAAATAGTAAATTTTATATAGTGTTTTTTTCCAGAATTAGCATGTTTTTAATTTCCAGGTTTATACAAAAAAAAAAATCCCAGAATGATATCAAAATCCACAAAAACTTTTCATCTTTTAATAGTCAGTTGTGCTTAAGTTTATTTTGTAACATATAAAATAAATAAATAGATATAAAAAAAATTTTTTTAGAAAGTGAAAGTCCCAAAAGAACTGCCTGGGTCAATTAATTCAGACTTGATTTTGGTCAAGGGTTTTATTTTAAATATGAACCAATCCTGCTTGCAGGATAATCTTTCAGAAAATACAATTTATTTTGTTGTGAAACATAGACAGCTAAATCAAAAACAGGCTGATTAAAAAATGGGACTTTGATTTGGACTGAAATGCTTCAGTAAACAACAATTGTTTTCAAAAAAAAAAAATTCATTTTTTGATGTAAAATTGAAGGAGGCATAGTGGATATAGCAATTTTTATTGAGGAGTCCAGAAATTTTATCAAATTTCAGTTGAATCCATTACATTCACTTACATGCTAATACCCTTTCAAAAAAACAAAAATCCTCTTCTTCTACCCCCAGATATGGGTAAATAGCAGGATTAAAAAGGTTCTAAAATCTCAGATGGCAACTGGTCTACTGCAGAAAGAAATTTAACTATGTTTTTGAAAGATTTGCCTCATCATTTATGTATCGAAAAGATTTAATGATCGCTTAGTGTGTATCACGAATTTTACATAACTGACTGATGTATTTGAGCTGAAGAAATGAAAGATACTAATTATATTCGTTATGACCATCTAAAATTATTAAATTACTTCATTTACCTGCTTGAAAAAAAAAAATAAATAAATAAATAACAATTAAAAAAAAAATTTAAAAAATTTATTTAATATTTTTTTTTCAGCAGCCAGTCTCATATAATTTATCATTCCAACCTAAGCCCAGTGGAACTGTGTTTCCAGTACTTTCTTTTTCTATCATTTTTTTCAAAAGAGTGCTATGTGTCTTAAATTGAATATTGTCAAACTTGTTTGGGGTGAATTGGTTAAAAAAGAAAAACGAGGAATATCTAGCATTTGTGACAAATGTAAAACAGTTTTGTTTTTGTTAAAGAATGTTTTTTGAAGATGGCAATATCTACATTTTTTACATATAAATGAAACATTATGATTATGAAAAATTTATTTTGTTTTGATTGCAGACTAAGAACAACAACAAACAAAACAAAACAGGAAAATGGTAAAAGATATTTAAAAAGAATTAGAAAAAAAAACTTTTTTTTTTTAGTTAAATAGCAATTTTTAGGATAAAATGTTATTATAATAAGAATAGAATCACTATGAAAAATAATCCTCTATCAGTAACTGACTCAAAGTAAACGCTTATCATATCCTGTTGACAAGATAACTAGGATCAAAATATAGTATCTGTTACAGCAGCAGATAGCCAGCTCATGGCACCAGCCATATAAAATTAACAACCAAAATTCATCATCAAAAAAAAAATTCAGCTCAATTTCAGTCATCAATTCAAAGCCATGACTGTTGCCAGCATTTTTAAATAATTTTTTTTTTTAACTGTCCTTTTGTTTTTAACACTTTCAATGAAAATAAAATGGTCCAAGTCAGGACAGCAATTCTCAACAGCAACAAAACTGTCCTTTCCAGGACAACACTTTTCATTGAATACGAAACTATCCTTCTTAGGACAAAACTCTTTTTACCCTCTACATGAACATGCAGAGATATTTTTATGGCATGCATTTGTAAAAAAATTTTTGTCAATGTATTTTCTCTAAAAAAAAACTTGGCAATATATTTTTTACTTAAATCTTTGTTTTTTTTGTTGTTGTTTCCCATCATTCAATATCTTTTTGCTTTAATATACCCCAAATTTTGAAACACTCTCAAAATTAAAATGTCCAGTGTTTTATTTAATTTAACCATGAAGGAATTTAGGTAAAATGACACAAAAAAAAAAAAATTTTTCAAAATTTTGATAAAAAAATTAGTTATATAATGAAAAATGTCCAAAATTTAATAAAAATACCCAACTCCATGTTAAAAAAAATAATTTCCTGTGATATTTTAAAAACTAAAAACATTAATTAATATTGCTTTCACATCAGATTAATTAAACTTTAAATCAGCTAACCTTCCTCAAATACTTTCAGAAAAGTATGTATTTTCTTCAGAAAGGTGGTACCTAAGGTTTAAAATGAATTTTTAAAAATAAAAAAATCTTTCTTGAAGATTTTATTTCCTTTTTAATTTTGAGCTAATAGATTAAATATAATATTTCCAATAAGCAAAATACTTTACACAGCATTTCAAAAGTAATTTGAATTGACTGGAAGGAGTTTTTGTTTTGAAATCACTTAAAATTGCTGATTTTAGTGCCATTTTAGTCATCAGTCATTACAATATAATTCTCTTCATTAAAATAAAATATTTAAAAAATAAAATATGCTTTTTTGAAACTTTACTTGGAGAATGTTAGCTGATTTTAAGTTTAATTAATCTGATTTGAAACAAATTTTACTTAGACTAAGTTTAAAATATTGTGGAAATGCATTTTTAACATGAAGGTAGGTGTTTATTTTAGGTGTTGACCAACAACTGGAAGTTTAGTGTCCATCTTATTTATAAAAGCAATTAAAAGGTTTTCTAATTAAATAATGTCTTAGTTTTATTGCATTTTTTATTTTATGATTCAGAACAGATTTTCAGAAATTGGGGGTCGTGTTTTACAAAAAGAAAAAAATGAATGATTTAAATTTTCCATTGAGTTCTGCATATATAATATAAACAATAAAGCAGCAGAAAAATTAATTTCTCAAAATTTCATAAAATTAAATAAGTGGTGGGGTAACAAACGCAAAAAAATTTTTTTATCGACATTTTCTAAATAAAAAAAAAAGATTTCTAAAATAATTTAATTTATTTGTGAATAAGTCTTGAAAGTTTCATTAAAATCTGACAATTATTTGAGTTTTTGCAAAAATTTCCATATCAATGTTTTCACCTGCAAAAAAACAAAAAAAAAAAAACGCTAAAATTTCCTATTTCCTGACACAAGAAAAACAATATTTTTAACCAAAATTTCAAATGTTCTAAAAAGGATAAAAAATAATTTAATGATAAAAAAATCCTTTGGGCTTTCCTCCTCTTAATAACATAGATATTTTGATGATAAAACTTTCTTTGTTTTTATTAAGTTCTGAGCATTTTTTCATCATGATATGCTCATTTTTAGCAAATCTGTGGAGGTACCTATGAGAAAAGTACATTTTATTTTAGAAAAATATTTTTTTAATAGAGAGAATTACGTTTTTTTTTGTTTGTTTTTTTTTTTTACTAAGAAAAAACAAAAACTCATTTCCATCAAGTTAAATTCAGTTTGAAATGCAGCAATATATATATTGTTTATTGAAAATATGTTCAATCTCAATCTATTAGCTTCAAATTAAAACAAAAATAAAACTAAAAACTTCAAGAAAGACATGCTTTTTAAAACCTTGTGTATTGCTTTTCTCCACTAATTCAGTATACGTAAGGTTTTAAATGAATTTTAAAAAATGGAAAAGATTTCTTGAAGCTTTCATTTTAGCTTTAATTGAAAGCTAAAGGATTTCAAATTTACAATTTCCTGTCACCAAAATACTCTGTGATGCATTTCAAATAGAAATTATGTTGATGGGAATCGATTTTTTTTTCATTAAAATTGATAAATATTGGCCATTTTGACAGATTTGTAAACAAAAGTTAATTCTTGGTTTTAAAAATCTTGCAAAAATAAAATATGCAACGTTATTTAAGGAAAATTAGCACATTTAAAGTTAAATTAATCTGATTTGAAACAAATATTACTTACAGCATAAAATGTGGTGTACAAGCATTTTGTAATCACGGGATCTTGTTTTTCTGACATGTTAATCGATTTATAGACAACTGACTGTTGAACATGTTTATAAATAAATATGGTAGAGCAGATGATAAAAGTTTATAAGGAGGGACAACGCTTAAGACACGGGACCTTTTAATGATAAATTTATCAGTTTGTATATCCATACTTCATAAATTCTACACGTATATACATACAGAAACAAATCGAAATTCTTTTAAAAATATTTAGGGTCGACAGATTGTAATAAGGTTTTACAATATGATTAGTAAATATAGTTTTACTTAACTATATTTCCGAAGAGTTATCACATTTAAACAGAATTTTAAAAGATTTAAAAATTTTATAAGTTATTCAATTTAAAAAAAAAAAAAATGAAAACAAATCTTGAAAAAATTCATTTTTCCTCGAAAAGTTTTTTTCTTCAGCTAATATTGTCTTTTATTGATAAAAGCAATTTAAAATTTCTCTAAACTAAACATCATCCTTCTTATAAAAATTTTGACGATAAAACTATGTTTTCATTATGTTTTTCAGCTTGGAGCATATTTTCATCATGGTATGCTGATTTTTTTTTAGAGATATCGCAGAGATACTTAAGGACATTATACTCCAAAGAAAAAATTTTTTTGATGAATAATAAATTTTTACAAGTGAGTGAGTGAGTGAAAAAAAACACAAAGGGGAATGTCCGGAAAGAGAAGAAAAAAAAATAACAATCAGCTTTCATTTATTAATAATTCACCCCCGAAAAAATTTATTGCACTCCCCGAAATGCTGACGACGTTTATAGTTTATTTGTAACCTTTTTTTTTCGTTTGTTTGTTTTAGTGTGTATAAGAATAAACTTTTCCTAACTTAAATTTGAAATTGATATTTAAACCGCTGTTTCAAGGCACGTGTTGTCGCCATGGTAACGCAATAATCAAAGGGAGTTAATTATGGACGCTATTTCCAATCAAATATGGCGTTTGTTTCGCTAGCAGTTGTTCATGTCGATTATTTTTTTTAGCCAATATGCAATTTTTCTCCAAAAAAGGTCAGTAAAAATTATACATTATCGTTCTTTTTTGGTTTAGTTTCGATAGAGAAAGTTAAAAAAAACATAGTCATAATTATTTTTTTTAATTCCTTATTTTGGAAATTTTTATAATCCTTATTTATTTTATGTGAGGATTGTGCAATTTATTTTGATTTTTTTTTTAAAAAAAAGTGGCTGTTAGTGTTAAGTGATAATAATACCTGACCCCACAGGATATATAAATATATAACTTATATAAATGATTTTAATACTGAATTTATATATAACTCAACTAAATGCTAAAATAAAAATTTAAAGGCAGTAATATTTTTAGCTGTTGTCTTTGTTTAAAATTACGTTTAATTTTCGTTTTCACTTTTTACACCAGTATCTCTCTCTCTCTCTCTCGAGACAAAAGTTTTTCCGTTATTTTTATTTTACATTTTTGTTACATTGGAATTTTTCAAACGGAATCTTTTATTTCATAAAGTGGGTATGTTTTTTTTTTTTTTTTACCTTTCTTCTCGTCTTTCCTTCTTTACTTTTTTTTTAAAGTCCTAGAGATTTTTAAGAAAAATCCAATCTTCTGACATTTTTTTTTTAAAAGACCAATTTCAGAATATGTTTGAGTAAAAATTCAAACAAAATGTATAGAAATATAAATAACAGTCCCCTCCCTTGAAAATCATTTGCGCCCTACCCCAGTGAAAATTCATGTGAACTAATTTTAGTGTGGATTTTTAATTCGTATTAAATTAAGGGCCGCCCTGCTTTTAAAACATTCTGACGACTGACCAGATTGATTTTTTTTTCTTTTTATGGCTTATCGGCCCTTTGTGGGTTATTTAAAGCCAATAACGCCAAGCCAGAACAATTTATATTCTAAGATTTAATTGTAGCACAAGGACGATAAAATGGGGTGACTGGTCAAGGTTGGTCATCATTAAAGTAAAAACAATCGGATTCATGACCCATCCATTCATTACATTGCAATATGCTCATTCACCATAAGAATTTATCCATCACCATTTGCTCCTTCATACACCAAAATACACACACACTGGACACCTACTGGGAAAAAACCACACCATGAGTAAAAAATCTCAGTATATCCAATCATGTATAATAATAGTAATAATAATAATAATATATATATATATATATATATATATATATATATATATATATATATATATTACAATAAACGTGCAATCAATTTACAAATACATGAATTATTCACATTTTACTAATGCAAAGGTTAATGATTTAAATGGCGAGACATCCATCTCGCAAACAATTCAAATAGTACACAAAAAACCAGATCCGTTATTATGATGAATTGATCCTTGTTTATATAAACGCAAACACTTTAAAAAAAGAAAAATAAATCAAACTCAGCGTTGCTTTGCAAAATCAAAAACCAATATCTCATTTTCAATAGCATTTTCGGATACAATACACATATATTTTCGATGTCCTCTTATTACTAAGAAAAAAACAAGAACAACATCTATTATATACCTGAAGATGTCTGTAGGAACAGACGAAAGCTTGTAGTAAAAATAACAACTAATACGGCAGAAATTTATATAAACAAGGATCAATTCATTCATAACGGATCTGGAGGTTTTTGTGTACTATTTGAATTGTTTGCAGATGGATGTCTCGCCATTTAAATCATTAACCTTTTGCATTAGTTTTGTGTGAATAATTCATGTATATATATATATATATATATATATATATGTGTGTGTGTGTAAAATATATAGAAAATAGGAAAGAACTCGTTAGGTAACAAACAATAAAATAATTTTACAATTCCATAGTCTAAATAAATAGTTTAAATCCCCTACAAAAAAAAAAAGAAAAAGATAACCCTCTATGAAGTCGTCAAAAAAACCAAATGTTAGCAACTTATGACAGTTTTTTTTTATATACACAAAACCCTTTCAGAAAAAAATAAAATAAAAAAAATAAATAAATCTCCATAGACACTTAACCAGACTAGACGATGTCATCTTCTGCTTTAAATTTGGACACCCCCAACCTTACCCTGACTTGACATCTTTAAATGTAACTGAGATATTGATACAAATTATTAACCCTTACGCCCCTTTTCTTTAAACAATTGCTCTAGCCGTTACCATAGTAATTTTAATTTTAATAATGAATATGCTTATAAAACGTGTAAATTTCAGGAATAAGTTATTCTAAAAAAAATTTCACTTGAAGATGGAACAGGGCTTGGTACTTTAATTCAATTCAAATAATTATATTGAAGTTTTCGGCTCTTGTTTTGAAACATGAGAACTCTTATGTAGTGTTGGAATCATATTTTTAAATAAATAATTATATATATATATATATAATAAATTTTATCTTTATTTTGTCTCATCACAACAACCTACGTGATCAAACCAAAGTCATATTTAATATTGGGGGAGGGGTAATTCAATCTATTGTATTGGTAGAGGCTAAAAGTTCATGAAAAAGTGAACCATAATGATCCACTTCTAGTGTAATGGGAATATGTTGCTCTTGGAATTGTAATCTCCAGTGATCTGTCTTTGTCAATTTTGTGCACTGTCACAATCAAAAGACAATGCAAGGCTGATCCTAACCCTGATGTGTTAAGACAAAAGAGAAGTGATTTATTAAAAATTTAAAATACTCACAGAAAATAAAGAGTAAATTTTTTTTGCTGCTAACAAAGTTGCTTCCTTGTGTCATGTAGGACAATTTTTCTCTTGGACAGCTTGTCTTCTAGATCTTTTTACATTAATACAGGTGTTCCTCAAGGCTTTATCCTTGGACCTACGTTGTTTCTGATTTTCATCAACAACCTTCCTGATGGCATCAGTTCTCAACTTGGTATCAATGCTGATGACAACCATTTATTCCTGCCTATAGTAAGTCTGGGCAGTTCAATAAGATCAAAATGGCAGCTGATATAAAAAATGATCTACATTCTCTTTTAACTTGGGCAAGGAATAGCTTGTTAATTTTAATGCATCCAAAACTGCTCTGTTTTAATCATATGAGAGAACCCTTCATCAGCATTCCTTTGATCAGTATGAGAGTGATTCATTGCAGTTTATCAGCCTGACATTTTCTGCTGACATGAAGTCGAAAGATTATATCAAATCAATTGCTAGGTCTTCCTCTAGGAAAGTTGGTTCACTGTGTTGTGCTAGATAATTTTTCTCACCAGAATCTATCTTACATAAGTCTATCATTCATCGTTGCTTTGAATACTGCTGCCACATCTGGTTTGGTGCTCCTGCTATATATTTAGAGATTCATGAGAAAATACAAGGAAGAATCTGCAATGTCATTGGTCATGACCTAGCATCTTGGCTCCAGTCACTTTCCCACCTCTATAATGTAGCTTCTCTCTGCCTTTTCTATAAATATTTTCATAGTAATTGCTTTGCTGATCATTCCTCTATGGTATCTAGGTTTTATGAATTTAAGCACAGTGCTAGATTGACAGTAAGGTTTCATCATTTTACAGTTAAAATGGCTAGATGTAACTGTAAGTTCTATGTTAATAGTTTCTTCTATTGCACTTCTCGCTTGTGGAACTCTCTTCCAGCTTCTTACTTTCCAGTCAACTTTAATCTTCAAAAATTTTAAAAGTACAATGTCAGTCATTATCTTCTATCGTTTTAATTCCTAACCTTTTATTGATCTCTCCTTAATCATGTTTTTTTTCTTCTCATATTCTCTAACTCTCAGTAACCCTTTTATCATAGTGGCTTTATTGCTTTGCTTGTGGTTTAATGATAAAAAAAACAACAACAATGAAAAGAATACTGAACTGTTATGTAATATTGGTCTTCCCATATGGCAGTGAATGCTGAACAATCTCATTACAGATGAAGAAGAGACTTGAAGCAACAGAAATGTGATTCTATGGAACACAGCCGAGAATACTATGGTCTAAACAGATCAGCAATGATAAAGTTTTAGAGAAAATGGAAGCAAAAATAACTTATTGGAAAGTGACAATTGAAATTTCTAGAGCACATAATGAGGAAAGAGAGCTTGGATAAGTTGACATTCACAGGACATGTTGACAGTAAGTGGGACAGAGGAAAGCATTGAATAACCTACGTAATGAGTTTGTATAATTAGTTGGAAAAACAGGGATTAGAAGATATAGCAAAAAGAGAAACCTTACTAAGAACTACAAAGGACAGGAAGTTGTGAAGAGTTATTATCGCCCACATCCTGAAGGGAAACGGCATTTAGAAGGAAATTGTTGTTTTGTGAAGACTATATCAATAGAATCACCTCCTCTGTTCTGTCTTTCATATGTCCAGGGCCTTTTTATTATCTGCAAGACTATTTTGTTTTATGTTATTTTGAACTGGCATATTTACTAAGAGCTACATAGGTCAGGAAGTTGTGGAGAACCATGATCAAAGAAGTAACACCTGTAATGAGAAGGCAGAAAAAAACAAATCAACATTTATTTTCAAGGTCATAAATTCAGTATGATGATTCAGGTTTGTTCACGCATCATTTCTTGTCGACAATGAAATATCTACTTCAGTACTGATAAAATATTAATCATGATAATCTTCCTGTAATCTCACCCGCATCTCATCAAGCCACATCGCCACCATGTTTTGTTGCTGTGCTTTTCATAGAAAATAGATTTTTACAGGTAGTTGCTAGATCGACACACACAATATCTTCTCCTGGAGAACCCAGTCTGCCCTACTATTTAACCCCTAGCTGGGGGAGAGAATAGATAGAACCCTATCTGTGCATAAATGAACACGATGGACTTGGCCGGAATTTAAACTCAACATGCCAATCCCACTATGCTGTGCATATACACACACAAATTTGGATTTGTTTAATGGCATATCAACTACTTATGGGTCATTTAATACTAAAATTTTCTTGGTAGTTTTGAAGTAATAAAAATATGATGTGTTATTCTACTTTCACAATTGAATACATGGTAAGTGATACTCAGCCTTTGTGCATATACATGTTTGTGTGGACATAATTGTTAGAGGTGGTGATGTGAGTTTTGTTTTGTAGTTTTGTTGAAGTCATATTTTGGAATACAGTTTGATTTCTTTAAGAAAATGGAGCATATTATATGGACTAATGTTATGAAAGAGTTCTTTCATGTTGGTTGTTTGATCATGTTTAGCAGCATATCAACTTCTATGTGTTATTTAATGCCAAAATCTAAATATTTTGAACACAATCTTATGGCTTCAATTAAATGTATTTTTGAACACAATTGTATGTCTTCAACTACAGATAAAATGTATTGTTGGTAATTTTACTATTAATAGGTATTTTTAAACTTTCATAGTTTTTTGTTTGGGGGAGGTCATTATTTGCCCATATCTGGGACCTTAACAGGTGCTACAATTAAGAGGTTGTTTTACATTCCTCAAAACTTCCAATCTCCCAATCAGAGGCCTTGCTACCAGATGTATTTTATTGTCATACTCACACATAGTATTAAATAAAATTAAATGTTCACTTGTCTTGGTCCTACTCTGGGTTTCATTGACATTACATTGATTATTTGATTTTGGCCTTCATGAAAGAGATTATTATATGACATCAATTATTCCTACAATAACACATTTGAACAAATTGAAATAATTTTGCAACATAATTTAAAGTCTTTTAAGGAAAATTAATTGTTACCGATATTCAGAGAACTCTCTCTTACCACCCCTTTGCCTATCTCCATTGCAACGTGTAGATCGTAACTTGGCCACAGCTGGTTTGAATCTACTCTAACAGATGGCAGGAACTCTCATTGCTTTTTACCTGATTCCAAGCCTGCAACTGGAAATTCTTGACATCTTGACCTAGAGACACAATGTTTTCAATTGGGTCCGGTGCAAGTGTCTCACAGGACCCCTACCGAATCTTATGATACAGAGCCCTATACTCTACTACATCTCAATTAGCATAAGGTAGTATTCATATAAAAAAAAATTTTATTGTAACCTAATTATGTACAATAATGGATCATTATGTATTGAAATACAGATTAGAGACACATCATAACAGATCATTCTAACTTAAATGAATCAACAATGTTTTATGGCAATTTTTAACATCGACTTGAAAATTTTCTTGTTAAATAGTTTGATAATTTTAACACGTCCAACATTATGAATAAAAAATAGTGAATTTTTTATAGTGTTTTTTCAAGACTTAATGTGAGCAAATCAAATTCATGGATTGGAACAAAAAAAATGACTTCAGAATGACATCAAAATCTGCAAATATTTTTCATCAATTAATAGTCAGTTTTGCTTAGTTTAATTTAGTTAGTTTAAAAAGGCAAATATTGATAAGATAGTGAGTTTCACAAAGCACTAAGCGGGGACCTCCCAGTCAAACCCCAACCACCCCCGGTGGTGGGAGATCGTGGGTAGTACACACTGGCCCTGAAAATATGCATTTCATCAATATAAATTTAATGACTTTTAATCCCAACATCATAGCTCCCCTTAACACTAACAAGTCATCTTCATAGATTCTTGACAAATCTTATCTAGACCCAACGCTAACCCAACACTATGAAGACACCACAAATAACATAAAAATTAGAAGCAAGTTTGCCAAACTAAAAACAAATATTGCAAATATTGAGTCATGTATACAGTGGCTCTAAAATCTCAAATAATATGGGAGCAGCAGCCATGAATGGTCAATCTCACAAACAGATTAGACTTGTAAATCAAGCTTCCATAATTACAGCCAAACTACAGGCCATTAAGATAGCCCTTGAACTCATTAAAAACTCAAACAATGAGAAATTCATAGGTTCTCTGTCAAGTCTTGGAACTCTGAAAGAAGGAAAGTCTAAACATCCATACATCATAGACATGCTAGAAACCTATACTGAAATAGTTAAATCACAAAAATCAGTTACCTTAAGCTGTATTCCAAGTCATGTTGGTATACTAGCAGGTCCAGCTCAAGGTACTGGCAACTTGGGCAGTCACCAGGGCACCATTATGTTGCCCTGTCACATGTTTGGGATCTTCAAAAACTCAAGCTTATAAAAAACATACTTGTGGTCTTCCATGATTCAAGACAGATTAAATTCTTGTATACGAGGCAATGAAATAGCACACAAACTAGCTAAAAAGTTCTCAACATGATAGAAACCAACATAAAAGTACCCCATTCAGACAAAATAAAAGAACAAGTGAAAAGAAAATGGCAAGCAATACAGGGCACAAAGCATAACAAACTATAAAATATTCAACCAACTATAGGAGAATGGCTTCCAGGTTCAAGAAAAATAAGAAGAGGAAATAGTTCTTATCCAGACTCTGAATAGGACTTACATATCTGACACACCTGCATCTACTAAAAAATGAAACTCCTCCATCATGCAACAGGTGTCAAATAGGTCTCATATTCAAACATACACTTATAAGTTGCTATCATCTCAGTCAAACTCAAACAAGATATTATCAAGCTGATGTAATGGAATAACCTGTCACCCCCATGAGTGACTACACTATAGGTAGTAACTACCTATAAGTATCTGTATGTCAACAGTCTAGCTGGGATCTGTTGAGTACAACTCAGACTTACGCGAGAACTACTGACCTTCCAATAGTAGCACTCACTACTGAATTGACTTGCAACGACCTTGTGCATAACTGTTACCTTTATTCGTATTGTACTGGTTTTGTACAATAAACTTCTACATATTTTATCCACCTTGTTTTTCAAGTATGTATTCCTATTAGCACAAAATATAACACAAGCAAATAATACGAAAGAACTCTTTCAAAGCAAAACATTTTGGCAGTGGGAAGAAATGAGAACGCATGTGTGAATGTGTGTATATCAAATGTCTAGTTGGACATTCAGAGAGAGTCGGTGCATGTGTTTACTGCAGATTAAATTTAAGTTATTAATTTTGGAGTAAATTTTATTGCCATAATTATTTTTCTTATTGAGGAAAAATCATTCGTATATATTGGGGAAATCTTTTGCTATGTAATGTGGATGGGAATATTGGAGCTTTTATCATATTGAAGATGAAAATATAATCTTCCAGCAGAACCGGAAGTTAATAATTTTCTATTTTGTATTTAAATGGTTCTTCTTTATATTCTGTGTCCCTTCTGGATGTGGATGATCATGGTTCTCCACAATTTCCTGTCTTAATAAATTTTGTTTTTTTGCTATTTCTTCTAAACCCTCTTCCACCCTATCCATTTACTCAAGCTCACTATGTGTTGTTTTCCTTTGTCTCGCTTTCCTTAAATCTCTGTTGAGAGTGTCAGATTTTCACTGCCTTCTTTCCTCATTATGTTCCCCAGAAATGTCAACCGTCTGTTACTGATGTTAAATATAAGTTTCCTTTTTGTTTCCATTTCATCTCAAACTTTGTCGCTACTCACATATTCTGTTCATGGTATCCTCAGCATCCTTCTGTAGAACCATATTTCTGTTACTTCAAGTCTCTTTCTCATCTTTGAGATTGTCCAATATTTACTGCTATATCAGAGGACAGATATCACATAACAGTTCAGTACTCTTTTCTTTGTTTCTAACAAAGTTTTTCTGTTTCTTCATACACTGCTTAGCTTTTGGAATGCATCTTTGGCTATCTCAATGCACCTTCAGATTTCTGTGTCACCCTTTCTGTCCTCTGTTAAAACACTTCCCAGATATTTAAATTTTTCTACTTGTTTGATTTTGGTAATGTGCATTTTGGCCTCATCTTTTTGTCAACACCCATACATTCTATCTTCTGTTTAATCATTTCCTCTTGCTTTCCTTCACTACTTTCTGTCAGAGTCCTTGTAGTTTTCTTTCCATGTCTGCTATCAACACTGTGTTATCATCTGCATATCTATGTTGTTAAGATTGTGGCCACCAATAATGAATCCTGGTATGACTTCTAATTTATTCAGAATCACCTCACTGTATAGGTTGAATAAGTCTGGTGAGAAGTCACATCCTTGTCTTACAACCTTTTCTATTTTTGCATATCTGCTGATCTCATTTTCTATCCATATGCAAGCAGTTTGCTTAAAAAAATGAATCATCAACAAAGGTATGTACAATAAAGAAAAAGGATAGTCAGGAATCAGTTTTTGGCTAGACTGATTATTCTTGAGACACTTGAAAAAAACAATACTGTCCATATGATCCACACTTGTTCACTTAAATTGTTTTAAGCTGTTCCTTGCTAATACTATTTTTAAAAATGAACTTTCAGGAAAATTGCTGTCATCTATTGTCTTTCTTTCTTCTTTCCTTGCTTGCAACATTTTTTTTTTTTTGATCCCTCTCCAGAACAAGTCAAAATCCTGTAGATGATCCCCCACTTATCTGTGTGGCTCACCTTTTATTCAGGTTTTTGACCACGCATGCAAATTAGCAATAGTTTTAAAAGAGCTAGAACCACGCATGTGCTTTAATGAAATTGCAAATGGTGGCTCTGAATGCTCAGACAAGACATCATGGCCTCTTAGCCATAGGTAAATTAGAGTTTCTTGGTCCTATTTCACCATAAAAGGGGAAAGGTATGCATGTGTACCAAATTTCTAGTTGGTTTTGTGAGTGCTAATAGTGTTTGTGTATTAACTGTGGATTAAATTTACGTTATTAATGTTGGAGTAAATTTTATTTTATTGTCATGATTATTTTTATTATTGAGGAAAAATCATGTATGTTGAGAAATGTTTGGTGTTTAATTAAAATGAGTGTGTGTTTGATTGAACTTCATATTATTATTATAAAAAGTAAAAATGAAGGTTGTTTTATTATTTATGATTTAGTGTGTGTAGAAGCCTAACTATACATTTTGATACATGTCCACACTTTCTTCATTTCTTTCCTCTAGCATTGTCAGAATTTAGACACTCATACAGACAATGAGACAGGTACAAACAATTCTGGCAAACATGGAACTTTGTAACTAAAAAAAAAAAAATGAAGTGTCAAAAGTACAGTTTTTCCCTTGACACCACTATTATTTTAACTACCTTCATACTTTGGCAATGTTTACTGCTTTAATGAGCAATTATTAGAACTGTAATAAAGCCTAAACATATGAAAGTGAATTTATATACTTATTTGTTTGTGAGAATTGAAACAAAAATAATAAACACTTTATTAGATTTTTTATTGGAATGGTTGGCAAAATGATTCTAAT
The DNA here is from genome assembly GCA_903632075.3 of Acanthosepion pharaonis. Classification (NCBI taxonomy): domain Eukaryota; kingdom Metazoa; phylum Mollusca; class Cephalopoda; order Sepiida; family Sepiidae; genus Acanthosepion; species Acanthosepion pharaonis. Next base: position 109,800 of record CAHIKZ030002865.1, on the reverse strand, counting down.
TTTATAAAATAGTAAATAATAAGGATTTTCCTATGGCTGGTTCACAAATTTTAATAATTTAATAAATGTCTATAAATTTATGAATAAAAAATTGTTTTCATATTTATTTCTTTATAAATTTGTAAATGATAAATATTGCATTGCCTTCATTTTAATTGTATTAGTTTTGAGAATGTTGTAAATATAAAATTATTCTTGTAAATGAACAATCTAATAAATAAATAGTATTTAATATTTTTGTAAATTCTCAAGAAAAAAAAGTATAAATTCATTTTCATCATATGTTTAGGTTTATTATTCCAATTCTAATCATCCCTTTTTAAAACAAAATAAACATTGCTGAGGAATGAAGGTAGTTAAAATAATAGCAATGTCAATCCTTTTGACATTTGATTTTTTTGTGGGCATGAAGGTCCAAGTTTGCCATAATGCCCACCGAATTTCAGAGGACACATTAACACCACAAGATATATGAGATCTACCTGACCAATGAAAACAAACAGCATAGAATACAAAATGCAAAAGCATTCCGCAGCATTTCCCCACATTCTCAAACCATTTCTAATGAGTCTATAAAGTGAAACATGCATAGATTTGCAAACTTTTTCCTACTTACTTGCTTCTTATTTAATCATCACTTTTAAATGTTTTGAAACAGTTCCAAGAAGACATTGATTTTGCTACAAGTTCTCTCAATGAGGTTTTGTGTTTTGCTTTTTTTAAATGTTTGTTTTATCCTCATTGATTGATGATTTTGGCTGACCTTTTTCCTCTTAACTTATCAAGTGATATTTGCAGCTGAAGTATTTTTTTTATTGCATGTAGGGATTATTATCTTTGTCCTTGGTTTTCTAAACTGAAACGTTCATCATTTACACTATTTACATTTGAACTTTTGTCCTCATCTTTGTTTTTGTCATCACAGATGTTTTGTCTCTTGTGCCCTCTGGTCTACACCAGATGTATTTTTTTAAAATCTTTTCACCTCAAGCAAGTCAATAAAGCCACTAAGACATAAGGGATTATTGAGTGTTAGTCAATATAAGAAAAAAAAACACAAGGAAAGAGAACAATAAAAGAACAGGAATTAAGAAGACAGAAGATAATGATTGACATTGCATTTAAATTTTGGAAGATCAAAGTTGACTGGAAAGCAAGGAGCCAGAAGAGAGTTCCTCAACCAAGAAGTGCAATAGAAGAAACTATTAGCATAGAACATACACTTACATTTAGCCATTTCAACTGGAAAGTGATGAGACCTTGCTGCCAAACTAGTACTTCACTTAAATTCATAAAGTCTTAATACCATAGAGGAAAGTTCAATTACCATGAAAATATTCATAGAAAAAGCAAAGGGAAGCTATGTTATAGCGGTGGGAAAGTGACTGAAAATGAGATGCAAGGTCAGAGCAAATTCTTCTTTGGATTTTATGAAGAATCTCTAAATATATAGCAGGAGCACCAGACCAGATATAGCAGCAATATTTAAAGCATGGACGAATGGTAGACTTATAAAGAAAAAATTGTCTATTACAACACATTGAACCAACTTTCTTAGCAGCAGGCCAAGCCATTGATTCAATATAATCTTTCCATTTCTTGTCAGCATAGAATGTTAGCCCAAGAAGTCTCAATGAGTCACTCTCCTGGAGGTTATCATCAGCCATGCTGATGAAAGGTAAAAAGGGTTCTCTCAGATGATTAATAGAGAGAAGTTTCATTTTGGAGGTATCAAAATTATCAAGCCATTCCTTATCCTATTTAACAACAGATTGTTGGTCATTTTTGAGATCAACTAGCAATTTGACCTTATCAAACCAATCAGACTTACAGTAGTAAATAGTTGTCATCAGCATAAATGCTGAGTTGAGAAGATAAAATAGGACACTTTGGAAAAACATCTAGCAGTGACAATCTTTCATTGGCAATGAAAACAATATAGAATTCATGTATATCTTTTGCATTTGGCTCAACTTTTTTAATTTATATAATCAATGGTGCATTATAAACAAAATCTATTGTATTATCCTAATTTTATTGTTTCAAATTATTCTAGAGTTTATTGAGTAAGAATAATTGTTGATCCAAATATGGTTATTTGTAGCTATTTTTTACAATGTTGGTTCATGAAAATAACATTTTGTTGGTAAAATATGAAGTTCAATCCCAGGCAAATGAAATATATGGCTTTAAGTGGAAACAATAAAGCAATAAGTGAAAAAAACTAAAAATAAGAACTATCACGAGATATCCCATTTTAATAGGGGAACAAGAATAGTTTACCTCTGTAGATTAAATGAAAGGTTCAGTTTGGAATTCTCTTCAGGTTACCTGGATCAATATACACCTGATGAAGGCTCAAGAGCACAGTGGCCAAAACATTATGATAGCAACAACAAAGATGAGGGTAATAGTCTGAATGTAAATAGTGTAATTAATGATAACTCCTTATCCCAGAAATTCAGACAGAAAATGAATTTTCCCCAACAAACTGAAATTTGGACAATGAGGTGCAAGTCAACTATATATGCATATAAGCGGCTGGGAACATTCTCAGTCCCTATATTGTACTTGTTTTATGTCACACACCTTGAACTTAGCATGCAAATTTTTATGTTATATTAATAATAATTTCCATAATTTTCTTTTTTTTTTTTTTCTACTAATTTTTTTACTCATAGCATAACCTGAGAATACCATGTACCAAACATATGAGCAATGACAAAGTTTTAGAAAAAATGTAAAAGAAAAGGACTCTTATACTTAACATCAGGAAGAGACAGTTGAAATTTCTGTACCACATAATGAGGGAAGAGGACTTGGAAAATTTGATATTCATAGGACATGTTAAAAACGAGAGGGACAGAGGCAAACAACTTATAATTTACCTTGCAAGCTTCAGTAAGTGGGTGTCAGAAAAAGGTTTATGAGAAATAACAAAAAAATAACATCTAACAAGAGCTATAAAAGACAGAAATTGTGGAGAGCCATAATCACTTATATCCTAAAGGGATGCGACATATCGAAGTAGAATAGCATAACCTTGGTTTAACAGAAGCTAGTAAAAAGAATCATTTATTATAGAAATTAAGATAGAAATAATTTCTAAGTATGAAAGTGAAACTGTTGTTCATAAAGTTAGTGTGGAGTATGGAATGTTAAAATGAACAATCTGCACCAGACTGAGAAAGCAACAATTAATTAAAAAGTCTTCAAGTGGTGAAGACAATGCACAAGCCTTATAAATCACATAGTTGAAAAAATGGATAATTAACTTTTGCTGTGAATTAAAGAAAAAAAAAATTACTGTTGTTTGTGTGAGTGAATTGATAATTTATGCGAAGCCTGACCACTAAGCCAATGAAAGTGTCTTTTCCAAACAAATTACGATTAGTCTATTTATAGGGCTTCCATTATCTCAATTCTCGCTTTTTTTTTAGATCTCAATTTTCATATGGTATTCAATCCATATAAAAATTCATTTGATTAAATGTAACCTAATTATGTATGATAATGGATCATATGCAATATAGGTGAACAATTCAACTACAAAACGTAAAAATAAATACAATGTATTTAAATATCTAGAGATGTTATAATAAATCATTCCATTTTAAAATGATCCTCGTTCTTCTTTTGATCCTCCTCCGTTCTTCTTTTTATCTTTTCCTCACCATACCCAGTCTTTTCCCCCTCACTTACATTCTCTGTAGCCCCTTGAATACTAGTAGTACTCCCACCTTGCTTGAGGTGAATTGTTTAAAAAATAAAAATGCTTTGCAGCAATTTTTAACATCAGCTGGAGATTTTCCTTTTTAAAAAGTTGAATAATTTTAACACATTCCACATTAGGAATTAAAAAAATATCATATTTTATATAGCGTTTTTTTTAAGACTTAGCATGAGCAAAACAAATTCACGTATTTGTACACAAAAAAATGACACCAGAATAATGTCAAAATCCATAAAAATTTTTCATTCTTTAATAGTCACTTATGCTTAGTTTAATTTGTAATGTATATAAATGTAGATAAAAAAAAGAAGGAAATATTGATAAGATGGCAAGGGTTACAAAGCACTACCTGGGTCTCCCAGTCAGGATCCCTGCCCTGATGGGAGGGTTCATGACTAGTATGCAAAAGCCTTGTCAGACTGTTCCTTTGATGAACTAATGCTACCTGTAAAAATGATACTACAATACTGGATATTATATATATATATATATATATATATATATTTTTTTTTTTTTTTACAACAAATCATATCAATATTTATCTTGTTTTTTATTTGTATATTTGCTGTTTAATTTGCATATTTTTCCTATTTCATATACTTTTATGTGAAGCTTTGAATGGATTACTTCTATGTATATAGCATTGAAGCGCACCTAAACAATTTATAACTTCAACCAAAGTTTTAACATTGTTTTCACACTAACAGGATCACTACGAATACACTCAATGACACATGCAGATGAAAATTTATCAGAAAATGCTAAGCACAAGATAACTTGTAGTTGGCATCATAATAAAAACTGACGATCAAGAGTTATTTCATGGCTGGCTGTCAATATGTTAACCCTAATATCTGCTGATAAGAACCTAAAAAGACTTTACTTGATATTGCCTCTCTTACAGTTCCCTGCCTGCTATGAAATGAGACAGCAACTGGAATACTTGTGGATTTTAGAGGATGCAGCAAACAGTCGTACAACAAAAAGTGTCAGAGCTGACAGCAATGAACCAGCTTTTCTCACTCTAAGCAATTTTAAAAAAATGGGCAAAAAAATCAAACACTTTGGATAAAAAAATTTTCAATTTAAAAACTGAGATTGGTATTAATGGGGAGGAAAAAGTGAAATACTTTTATAAACGTTCAAACCCAGAACGGTGCAAAACGGATATCAACAATAATGTAGATCAATTTCCACCATCATAATCACTGAAAAATAAAAACTCAAGATAAGCACCAATAAGGCTTGAAGTTCAACTCATGTCAAAAGTAAACTTTTTAATTTTTTTATTTATCTATCTATCTATCTATCTATCTATTATTTTATATATATATATATATATATATATATATATATTAGAGCCCATTATAAACAATTGTCTTGTAAATGGAATTTTTTAAAGCATTCTGAATGTAAAAATAAAGAAAAAATGTGTGCAAGACAATAAAAACACTACATGCCAAAAAAAAAAAAACTGAAGTTTTGTTGAAATCGGTTGAAAAATGTAGGTAGCCTTTCTGTAATCTTTTAGTTTTACAATTTATGATTTTTACTTATTGAATACAGTAAAAAAAATTGCATATTTTGCTTGTGGTGATTCATAATTAGAATTCTGATTTGAATATATTTTCCACGTTGTTTCTAATACAAAAATATTAACTTTATTTGGGTTTATTAATTATGATCTAACAAATCTTATTCATTTAGTAGCCTTTCTGTAATAATAATCTTTTTACAATTTATGATTTTTACTTATTGAATACAGTAAAAAATTGGACACCATGTGTATTTAAAGTAGTTTCCCGTTCCGGTTATTATTTTTTAGTTAGGACTTGTGTATGTTTAGATTTCATTATCTTTCCCTAAAGATAAAGAATTTATCCGATGTTTGTATTTGTACAATCAGTAGAGATCGTTAGATTATTGTTTAAGGTTGACGGACACGCATGTCTTAATTTGTTTTTTTTTTTTTTTTTTTTTTTAATTGGTCAAACCCAAACTCAAACAAAAACATTGTTTTCAATCGTTATGAGTCTCCCCGATTGAATAGAATTTTATTATAAATAATTGTCTTGTAAATGGAATTTTAAAGCATTCTGAATGTTAAAAATAAAGAAAAAAGTGTGCAAGAGAATAAGAAACACTACCTGCCCCCCCAAAAAAAAAAAAAAAGTGAAGTTTTGTTTTATCGGCTGAAAAATATAGGAAATCCGCTCCCATATTTAAAGGAACCCACACACAAAACAACCCGATGTGAGTTGTCCCCTTCCATTTTCACGATGTCTCTTAATCGTGTTTTCAAATTGATTTTGTGCAAAAACAATTATATTTTTCCCATTTTTGGCGCTGTTAGAACCACCACAAGGTAATTTTATGTAGTCCTGTGAAGTTTTGTTGAAATTGGTTGAAAAATGTAGGAAATCCGATCCAATATATAAACGTTACAGACACACACACACACACACAATCTGCGTTTTATAATAAGTAAGATGATGATCTAGTGAATGACATATTTCAACCTTATATGAAAAATAACATCAACCCAATTTATATTCACCCCAATTCCAACCACCAATTGATTGATAAACATTTTCCTAAAAGTAACCCTCTTAGTAAAATATTTAGCAGAAACACATTAAAACTAAGTTATAGCTGCACCAATAATCTTGAAGATTACTGCTAAACAAATGTTTAACTAAATCTCTTGTTTGTCTTTGTTCTGTCTCTACAATAGAAAATCTGACGATTGAAAAGTTCTATATTGGTAGTAATAAGAATTCCTTCAAGACTAGGTAGTATCAACGTATATTGTCCTTTACTAATAATACTTAAAGAAATAATACATCACTTTCTAAATATTTTTGGAGTGTGAAAGACAATAATAAAACTCCTAAAGTGAAATGGAAATTTTAAAAATAGCAAGGACATGTAGATTTTTATATGAATCCTGTTTTCTGTGTTTACATGAAAAATTGCAACTTATCAGGTTCTTTGATAAGAATATTTTATTAAACCAAAAGATCCAAGTTAACAGTAAATTGTAAACACACTCTACCTTTTACCTTACAATTCAGTTAGACTTGGAATTTGACAATGCTTTTTCTTAGATTTTAGTTGAACTGTGTTGCACCATCATATATTACTTATCTTTCTGTTAGTAAGATTAATTTGGATTTAATATAATTTTGTATTAATCTCCTGGTAGTTTTAGTAACATCTTGTATGGATATATTGGTTAGTATTTTGACATTTTGCATTGATTGGTTATTGTTATTAACACCTTATATAAAGAATCTTTAGTCAACAGTTGCATATTAATTTACCAAGTAAGTCTATATGTTTAAATTATTTACTGGTTTCTTAAAGAAGCTATTTATTCATCAACTATAAATTTTTTTTTTATGTAGGAAACTCACAAAGCATATAACAAGCATTTTGTTAGATTACCACTTAAGTTTTTCTTAGGAAATGACATTGTCTAATGTATAATATATATCTATTTACATCCGCTCTAGGTTTAATGTTTGTTGCTGCCATTGACTTCAAATCTGCTGGTCATGACCCATTTATAAAAATAATTTCTTAATTTTTGCTTCTTCCCTTAGTTTAAATTTAACATAAGTCATATTTGATTGGTTGATCTGAGTAAAGCCCACAAACCTTATAACCCCACTTTTTTCATAAAAAGAGACTGTATTTTGTTTTTAAATCTGAATAAATCATTCACTTGCCAGAAATTTACAATTGTCTGATGTGTTGATATGCACTGAAACAAACTGCAATTGGGTAGCAATTTTGACATGTTTTTCAATATAATGTTCTAAAATAAAGTGCGTGGTGTGTGATATATATATATATATATATAGATGTTGAATAATCTAGACATATTATGTTTATTTATTTTCATTTTAATCTGCTCAAATTCACAGATCAATTTCTTAGTGCTGTTACAAAACTGAGTAAGAAAGATAGCATAGTTTTGGTTATTTTTTTTATTTTCCCAAGTACTTTCAATCTCATTCAAGATCATCTTCAGGGTTAAATTAAAGACAAAAATTAATGTAATTGATAGTTGTAAATTTTTTTGTAAATGCACACAAAATGTGCCCTGTTGCAGTCAATTTGCATTAAGAATATGTAAGGGAGGTAACTTAGTTTAAATTTTTATTATTAATATTTTAAAAATAATTAACCTGCAATTTTTACAAAAAAAAAAAAAGAAATATTTTTACAATTTGAGCATCCCAAAACATTGCTTTTATAGACAAATAAAAGAAATAACCAAAACTATGACATCTTTTTTACTCAGTTTTGTAACAGCACTAAGAAACTGATCCATGAATTTGAGAGGGTTAAAATATAAAGAAATAGACATAATATGTCTAAATTATTCAACCAACCAGGCTTGAATGAAGATATGCCACCTAAATATACATACATATATGAATTGGACAAAGTCCAACAATTATTTTAATATATTTTATTTTTAAACATTATTATATAGACACAAATATTTAAGTAAATGCTCTTTTTATATGAAACAGTATTAACAACATTTACTGGCCTGAATGTCCGAAAAATTTTCATAGAAAATATGTCCTCTGACAGGAATCAAACCTGTTTATTATAAACAGAGCATTTACTTAAATATTTGTGTCTGTATCAATAACATATAACAATAAAATATATTAAAATAATTGTCGAACTTTGTTCACTTCATAGTGTGTTATGCCATGCTTTATTTTTTACAAATGTCAGATGAGACCAAAAATGGAGCATTGCTGCTATACCTGGGCTGGAGTTACACAATCCTCACTTTCCAATTTTGATAGAGTTCAAAATCATTTACGGGGTTTTATGAAAGAAGACTTATTTCCTACTTTGTAACCTCTTACTCCACAGGTGCTCTATTCTTGGGTTTCATTAGTCTGCATCTTTGTAGCTAGGAAATGCTATGCTGCTTCCAAAGAGTCGAATCACCCTCATTTCCACTCTATTAGACAGTTTTGTAGAACATATTTGTTTGGATGCTTTCCTGAATACTATAATCTTAAACTCTTAAAGTTATTATTTACCGCCTCCTCTTTCATTTATATCACACTTCCTATTCATGATAACCATTTTGACTGTGACCCTCTGCCTTGAATGTCTCTCGAGCCTTGTATCAGGTTAACTTTAGTATCTAAAAAAAGAATCAGCCTCAGTCATGGGCATTATCAATTAACAATTTTTTTTTTATTCACTGAATTGAGTCGGGTTTTGAATGCATTATTTGAAGCTGATTGGCATACAAAATTTATTCAGAAAGTATCCAGCTACTTCTTAATCTCCTTCAAAGTACTCACCTTGGAACTTTATATGCCCATCCCATCATCTCTTTCATTTTTCAAATCAAGATCCTCTTTCAGGACTACCATCAACTGCCTTCTGCTTTCTCTTTCATTTTGCTCATGGTGTGCTTTCTTGATAGGGCCTAAAATAAACTAACTATACCTCCTGGAGGAAGGTATGACCCCACAAAATGTGGCTGTTGGAAGACAAAAAAAATTAAGATGATTAATAGAGAACAGTTTCATTTTGGAGGCATTAAAACTAACAAGCTGACATAAACTAGGGAGTCAAGTCTGTCCCAATTTTAACCCATAGTTGGGGTGGGGAGAAGAGATGGATTCATACCTTTCCCAAATGTAAACGCAATAGCAGGAATTTGAACTCAACATGACAATCTCATTTTTTGCATCAATAACTGCTACGTGAGACTGGTTATTTAAAGACAGAAAATATTTTTTAGATTGTAATTATTTTTGGAAAATAATAATGATTTACCAATACAAGTCTTACTAATTAACCCATAGCTGGGGGAGAGGAGGTGGATTCATACCTTACCCAAGGGTATTTGCGCGTAAGTTAATATAACAAACCTGGAATCGAAACTCGGCTCTCTCATTTCAAATTCTGAGCTGTTATTCATTACACCACCTACACATCCAAAGTTACAACTGGTTTTCTCAAGTAATCACTCATCAGGCTTGATGTTGCTTAACTTCGGTGATCAGATGAGAGCCAGTGCTTGTTGAACAAGAGGAAAAAATTAAAGTTTCATTTTTTTTGTTTTAACCATGGGTTGTATTTTTTTTTTTTTTAAATTTTTACTTGTGTTTTGCTGACAGTCCGTTGTAAGAAAACATTGCTCTAATTTGAATACTGGATACTTAGAATTCAAGTAAAATGACCACTTCCTTTTTTTTTTAAATTTTTACTTGTGTTTTGCTGACAGTCCGTTGTAAGAAAACATTGCTCTAATTTGAATACTGGATACTTAGAATTCAAGTAAAATGACCACTTCCTTTTTTTTTTAAATTTTTACTTGTGTTTTGCTGACAGTCCGTTGTAAGAAAACATTGCTCTAATTTGAATACTGGATACTTAGAATTCAAGTAAAATGACCACTTCCTTTTTTTTAAATTTTTACTTGTGTTTTGCTGACAGTCCGTTGTAAGAAAACATTGCTCTAATTTGAATACTGGATACTTAGAATTCAAGTAAAATGACCACTTCCTTTTTTTTTAAATTTTTTACTTGTGTTTTGCTGACAGTCCGTTGTGAAAACATTGCTCTAATTTGAATACTGGATACTTAGAATTCAAGTAAAATGACCACTTCCTTTTTTTTAAATTTTTTTGGAATTGTGTTTTGCTGACAGTCCGTTGTAAGAAAACATTGCTCTAATTTGAATACTGGATACTTAGAATTCAAGTAAAATGACCACTTCCTTTTTTTTTAAATTTTACTTGTGTTTTGCTGACAGTCCGTTTGTAAGAAAACATTGCTCTAATTTGAATACTGGATACTTAGAATTCAAACAAAATGACCACTTCCTTTTTTTTTTTAAATTTTCAACGAAAATGTGTTTTGCTGACAGTCCGTTGTAAAAAATTGCTCTAATTTGAATACTGGATACTTAGAATTCAAGTAAAATGACCACTTCCTTTTTTTTAAATTTTTACTTGTGTTTTGCTGACAGTCCGTTGTAACAGAAAACATTGCTCTAATTTGAATACTGGATACTTAGAATTCAAGTAAAATGACCACTTCCTTTTTTTTTAAATTTTTACTTGTGTTTTGCTGACAGTCCGTTGTAAGAAAACATTGCTCTAATTTGAATACTGGATACTTAGAATTCAAGTTAAATGACCACTTCCTTTTTTTTTTTTTTTACTTGTGTTTTGCTGACAGTCCGTTGTAAGAAAACATTGCTCTAATTTGAATACTGGATACTTAGAATTCAAGTAAAATGACCACTTTTTTTTTTTTAAATTTTTTTACTTGTGTTTTGCTGACAGTCCGTTGTAAGAAAACATTGCTCTAATTTGAATACTGGATACTTAGAATTCAAGTAAAATGACCAAAATACTTAAATTTTTATTTTTGCAGTCCGTTGTAAAAAACATTGCTCTAATTTGAATACTGGATACTTAGAATTCACTTCAATGACCACTTTTTTTTTTTTTAATTTTTACTTGTGTTTTGTTGACAGTCCGTTGTAAGAAAACATTGCTCTAATTTGAATACTGGATACTTAGAATTCAAGTAAAATGACCAAAAAATTTTACTTGTGTTTTTGCTGACAGTCCGTTGTAAAAACATTTCTAATTTGAATACTGGATACTTAGAATTCAAGTAAAATGACCACTTCCTTTTTTTTTTAAATTTTTACTTGTGTTTTGCTGACAGTCCGTTGTAAGAAAACATTGCTCTAATTTGAATACTGGATACTTAGAATTCAAGTAAAATGACCACTTCCTTTTTTTTTAAATTTTTTTTTTGTGTTTTGCTGACAGTCCGTTGTAAAAAAACATTGCTCTAATTTGAATACTGGATACTTAGAATTCAAGTAAAATGACCACTTTCTTTTTTTTTTAAATTTTTTTTTTTTTTTCAAAACCTGAATGAAAATATAAATATTACATTTAAGTATAATTTCTTTGATGTAAATTCTATTAACCAAAAATAACATTAATAAAGTATTCTTAAAAAAAGTAAATCTATATGCAGATGACAACTTGAGTGACTCTTGGGCCTTGTATTGGAGGAACTAACAGTAAAAAGACAAAAAAAACCGATCTGCTGCAAAATAAAAAAAAATATTTTGTTAATTTCTTACAAGTCACATGTGAATCTAAATATTTTTCCAATTATTATACAAATATATAGTAATTATTGGAGGGATCAGTGACTGACATAAGATCACCATGAAACAATGACACTGTCAAATCTTTCCACAATTTCCTATCCTTTGTCTCTTTAGTATCACTATCAGTCCCTGTTCTGTCATATTTTTACACAAGCTCTTTGATTTTTTTCTCCCCCACTTTTAATATGTCCTGTGAGTATCATATTTTTCCAGCCTTCTTTCCTCATTATAGTCCTAGAAATTTTACCTGCATTTTTCTGATTCTAATTATTTGCTTTTTGTTTTCATTTTCCTTAAAAATTTTTTTGTTGCTCACATTCACTGTGTTGTGCCAGAAGGTTTTTCTTGTCAGAATCCATCTTGCACATTTACAAATCTACCATTCATCTGTGCATTGAATACTGTTGCCATATCTGGTCTGGTGCTCGATCCTGACTGATGTAATCGATCCTGACTTGGCATCTCAACTTCAGTCACTTACTCACAGACGTGATGTGGCTTCCCTCTACTAATATTCTACAAATATTTTCATGGCATCTGTTCTGATGAGTTTTTTTCCTGGTGCCTCGACTACGTGAATTTAAGTGTGCTACTACCTTGGCATCTATGCCCCCCCCCCTTACTGTTGAAATAGTTAAATGTAATTGCCACTTCTACTCCAACATTTTCTTTTCTCATACTTCCTGTCTGTGGAACTCCCTTCCATTTACTTGTTTTCCTGAAAACTACAATCTTCAAAAATTTAAATGCTACATCAATTGCCATTTTCTGTTTTCTTGAATCCCATTCATCATTTCTTCAATCCTCCCTATACCCAGTTTTTTCGTTCACTTTCACTCCCTGTAACCCCCTGTGTACTAGTGGCATTTCCTCCTTGCTTGTGGTGAAATGATTAAAAAAATGTTCTGTCCATGGTAATGCATAAAGCCATGCCACAGCACATTAAGTTTGCTGCAAAATATTGTCATGGCATACATGTGTGTGTGTGTGTGTGTGTGTAAGTAGTAATGATACAGTATTAGTATTTGAATAAATGAATAAGTATTAAACATTTTTTCAAATAATTCTTTTCACTAAGTTTCTTCTAATATTGGACTTCAGTTATATGAAGAAAAAGAATTGGTCCCTATTTCTAGTGATCAAGGGCTAAAAATAAAAAATTAATACAGTGTAAAGATGGGAAAATAGAAATTAAGATTAGTTATACATTCGGCATTTGAAGAGTTAGAGAAACATAATAGGTAATTAAGTAAAACCTATATTATGGAATCTATATGAGTAAATATGAAATTTGAGCTCAATTCTCCCATGAATTCTGAGATTAAAAAGCCCCAGCTCTACTTTATAGCAATTTATGGTGTTTACTCATTCCCCCATGAGAATGAGATGTAACACAAAGTCTTTTTATTGTGGGGACCCGGGCAGGGACAAAAATTCCCCACAGCCCCTGCAACTGTCGGTTGCGCTGGCCTCGGTGTGAGCACCAATCCCTCCCTCTTGTGCAATGGAAGGGCGTGGCCTCAGGCAGCTGGGCACCTTTTCAATATAATTTTCCTCAGTTGCCCCTCTGTCCTCAGACAGAGAAGCCCCTGAGCACACTCTGTCCAAGGACAGAGACGCAACTGAGAGATGATAAATAATACATACAAAGTAATTTACTAAAAGATCAGTATTTGTATTATATCTTACCTACTTCTAGGCAATATCACTCTCCAGGTTTAACTAATTTGCATATTGATTTTAAAAAAGTTTATTTTATTAATTAACTGTCCTTCATTACTGTTCTTTTATTCAAGGATTGTTTTGATTTTCATATCAAATATTGTTCAGTTTAGGAATATTGTCTTGTATAGTGCAGAAAAGTATTTAAAATTTGCATTTTACTTGGCTTCAACAAATTGACATCTATTTGTAAAACGTACCTTAACCATAACAAGCCAATATATGAATGAAATGTTCATTTAAAATTTTTGTTTCAAAGATTTCAAGTAGTGAATATATCTTACTTTGCAAAGCAATAGTGAGCAGGTGAAGACTGCTAGTGATACAATAAAAGAACAAGTAGGAAAATAGGTCTTAATCTAATATGTTTCACTTCATTAAAGCTTCAATAAAGTGAAACATGTTAGATTAAGGTCTGTTTTCCTAATTATTCTTTGTCAGATTCTTATTCTTTCTCTCTCTTTCTCTCTGTATATACGCGCACACTCCTGGTCAAAATCTTAAAACCAGATACAAAAGGATTAAAAAATTATATAAAATACTGTTACTTTAATCAAAATATATTTGCAAAATATTTACAATTAATTCGAAAATATAGTTTATCAACAAACATGTGAACATTTGAAGCTTTTAATTAATTAATTTAAACAAACATTGAAAAATTATTTTTTTGGTTGGTCATAAAGATATGACCATGTGTGAAAAAAAAAAATTACTGGACAAAAATTTTAGAACTAATCAGTGTGCTCATAGCTTTAAGTGTATAGACATCTACTTAGCTCATTTCCAGTATTAAATTTCAGATTTTAAAATGACTAAGGGTAAAATTTTAAAGTTCAAACAAGGCAGGATTATTGAACTTTAAAGACATGGTCTTTTGCAATGAGTCAATACAAATGAAATTGGCCATAGCAGAACTGTCATTGCTAACTTCATTAAAAATCTACATGCATATGCTTCTAAAAAATCAAGTGCTTGCCCCAATAAAATCTCACTCTCTCTAGATAGACGCATTAGGCGAGAAGTTAAGAGAGATTCAAGCCTAACATCAAATCAGATAAAAGTGAATACAGATGCTGAATGCAGCTCTTTAACAATTTGACAGCATTTAAATAAGTAAGTGTTTAAGAACATGGAACAGCTGCAGAGGCCTTACCTCCTCCTCGCCATAAAACCTCCTTTTTACAATTTGTTTCCAATTATCAAACTTTGGATGTGGATAAATGGAAGAAAGTGTTGTTTTCAGATGAGAAAAAATCAACCTTGATGGCCCAGACAGTTTTCAGTATTAATGGCATGCAAAAGATGTCCCAAAAGAAATTTTCTCAAACCAACAATGGCGGTGGATCAATTATGGTCCGGGGGTTCATTTTCGTACAATGGAACTCTTGAGTTACAGGAGGTAAAAAGTTGTCAAACAGCTTTTAGTTACATTGACATGTTAAGAATGGCATCACTAATTACAGAAGGCCTTAATCTATGTGAAGAAAACTGTATTTTCCAGCAGGACAATGCTGCAATCCACAATGCTTGAATTTCGAAGGAGTTTTTTATGGAAAACAACATTCAGCTTTTGAGCCATACACCATGCTCTCCAGATCTAAACTCAATCGTGAATGTTTGGGCATGGATGGCAAAGGATGTTTATAAACATAGATTGTAGTTTGAAACTGTGAATGCTCTTTGTGCGGCAGTTTATGCATCCTCATGCTCCCTCATGCAGAAATTAATGAGTATGCCAAAATGAATTTTAGAAGTAATTTGTAATAATAGAGGATATACTGAATATTAAGTTGTCATTGTGACTTATTTGCTCTGTATTTTCTGTCTTTATGTACATGGTCTTATCTTTATGACTAAACAATAAATACTTGTTCAATGTTTGTTTAACTTAATCAGTTAAAAGCTTAAAATTTTCATAATGATTAACTACATTTTCTAATTAAATGTAAAAGTGTTGCAAATATATTTTGATTAAAGTAACAGTATTTTATATTTTTTTAACCGTTTTGTATCTGATCTTAAGATTTTGACCAGGAGTGTATATATTCAAACAGCTTTGGTTAAATAATTTAGACATACTATGTCTGTTTATTTTTGTTTTAATCCTTTCAAGTCCACAAATCAATTTCAATAGATATAATCATAAACAATATCTACAACAATCTATCTCTTCCTCCATTAAAAATTTGTCCTAATATTTTAAAAAAGTATTCTTGATACACACTACAGCAGTTCCTTATTATGACCATCAAAATAACATATACGTACAATGCAATGGTTTCTGTATGGGTTCTGTTCTTGGATTAACATTTAGCAATTTCTACATGACTAACTTAGAAAATAGCTTACTTAATACCACAAAAAACACTCCGTTTACCTGAGGTATGTAGATGTCATTCTAATTTTAGTCAAAGATATAAATGAAATACATGAATTACAAAAAAACTCTGTACTTAAGTTCATGTATGAACTTAACAAGGACAAAAATGTCCCATTTCTTTATTTATTGGTAGACAGTAATAATAATACATTTACTACCTTCCCATATAAAAAACAACAAACAAAAACACATTCACTCTTAACTATAAAAGTGAATGTCCTAATTATTCCAAAATAGCTATTATATGAAACTTAATAAACCATGCAAAATCAAATTTTTCAATAAAAAGAATTTTTTAGACTGAATTAAAAAATATTAAACAAACCTTCATTAATAATGACTTTTCTGATTATGTCATTGATGAACAAATTAGACAACCTATTAGGAATATGAACATAAATGAATACAATACATCATCAAATAACTCTAAACATATCAAATTACTATCACTGTAATCAAATGCATTCTAACTATAAGCAGGAGGAAAAAATTCTAAAAAGACTCATAAACACTAATGTATCCCCTACTGATAAAAAAAAAGTAAAAAAGTGAAGTTGGTTGTATGCTATACTTAATTTAACCAATCTAGTTGTCAAAAAAAAATTCTTCTCCATCAACTAGCATCAATTTAGATGTCATTTCGGAGATTGCATCTCTGAAATAAATGTTAATACATATGTTGGTTTTACAACGACGATGCTGTCGAGAAGGCTTACATTTACATGAGCATAGTTCAATCTTGCAGCATTTAAAGGAACACTCATGTCCACATTCACAGTTTAGGCAGAAATTAGTAGAAAATACATTTATGTTACACCAAAATAATAAGCAAAATCTTAAAATCCTAGAAGCCCTTTATATAAGAGAATTAAAGTAAAAAAAATAAAGTCAGCTATGAGTATAGCAATAAAGTTCTTACATGTTTGTAGCAGCAAAGTTTATATATATATATATATATATATATATATAATAATAAATAAATAGGGATATACAAAAGTTTCCTCCTTTTGCATGGAGAAAAAAAACCTTGTGAATTTGAAATTGATATGAAATGATAAAAAATGCAGTAAAATGGACAGTAAAATTTTTTTGAATTTACAGAAATATGTATACACACAGACAAGTTAACCCCCTGAAGATGGTTTCAGATGAGACTGAAAGTACTTGGGAAAATAAAAATTATTTGAAAAAAATTTTGATATTATTCTTAATCAGTTTTCTATGGCTACCAAGAAATTGATTTGTGGATTTGAAAGGGGGATTAAAAACAAAAATAAACAGACATAGTATTATCATTATTTAACCAAACCTGTTTGAATGAAAATCTGCTGAGTAAATAAATAAAAAAAACACACACACACACACACACATATATATATATATATATATATATATATATATATATATATATATATATATATATATAGTGTGTGTGTGTGTCTGAAGGCTCAATGAATGTTCCTACTGGTATTCAAAACAACATAAATGTAAAATCCATCTTAAAGAGTCAAAACATGAAGAGAAATTAACAACGCCTTAAATAAACCCAACTGAAAATGGCTAAAGAAGTGGATGCAAGTGCTTGGGACAATTTGGAAAGTTTTTGCACTCCCTGACTCCCAACAAACAAAAAATGTAGGAACATTGGCAAAATTAAATAAAGAATTAATTAAATTTTCCTTGTCTGTCATACTTAGTAAAAGATATCTAAAAGAATGGTTGCTGCCTAAATATGCATTTATATATATATATATATATATATGACTGAAAAGAAAGGTCAACAAACAGCTCAGTAAGAAGAGTCATAGTTACCATTCGGTCATATCACCAAAAATTTCTGACAGCCACCTTTATTAAGGGCTCAGAAGTCAGTATTTTTACTTGTTGATCCCAACAAAGAGTTTCATTCATTTTATCCTTCCAGTTATCCCCGTCCATTTGAAAAGGACAAACAAGCATATCTGAGTAGCCAGATGTCAGCTGGAGAGCCAGCCAGTGGAGTTACACAAAGCGAGGGTGGGGCAAAACCTGAGAATGAAGCTGAAGTAATTATGGAAGACCCTTATCGCAGAATCCAACATTTGGAGCGAAGCTTAGCATTTCTGAAGCAGCAGCACTGTGAATTTTTGCATTGTCTACACGAAGAGATTGATCAACTGAAAAGAGAAAACAAAGGTAAGACGTCGCAGTTTATTAGAACTATTTTCTCCTAAGATGCAAGAATGGCAGGGTGATTAAAATAAAAAGTCCTTATTTGCCAATGCAAATGATGCCATTTTAAACTCAGCTGTGAAACAATATTGAAAAACAAACAAAAAAAAGCAATGTGTTGCTTGTAAACAACTGTAACATTATTTTATACTACTTTACTGACACTATCAAAAAATGACAGCCATATTGAAGCAATTTTGCAATTACATCAGTTATATTTTTTGCTTGAGTAATCAAGGATTTTGCACAAAATAGATAAACTGTTATCATATGTAAGGAAGAATTCTCCTTTTTAATTTATTAAATGTAAGAATATTGAAAGAAAACTAACATGACCCATTCCACCAAAAAATGACTTTGCAATGAGTGTTGGTCATAGTTTCTATGATTTGATTGAATCATTTTCTTGGTTTATTAACTCTTTGCAGGTTATATAAAAACAGAAAATATGTTTTTAGATTGTAAGAATTTTTTTAATCTTACTAGAGAAAAAGTGGATTCATGCCTTTCCCAAGGGTATTTGCATGTAAGTGAATATAGCAAAACCAATGAAAATTGGAACTCAGCTCTTAGATTAACAATTCCAATCCATTGTTCTTTACACTTCCCCACACATCCAAGCTTACAGCATCTGATATTCCCAAGCAGTCACCATTCTTAGTACTGACTAGGCTCGATGTTGCCTAACTTTGATGATTGTATGGGAACTGGTCTTTCAAAGTGATATGACCATAAGCCATATTCTGGATGAATAATCTAGGATTTTTATCAAAACAGTCAAATCTAGAATTACATGTTAAAGAAAAAAAATTCTACTTTTAAAATCCTTGAAATAATATCTTGAAAAAAGCTAATACAACATATATTATCCAAAAATGACACCCACATTTAAGTAATTTGGTAATTGCACTGTTTATATATGGTGTGTAATCTATTTTTTATCTGCACAATTATTACTTTTATTTCTACAATTAATGTTATTGCTTCATGTAAGAAAGAATTCTGCTTTTTAAATCATTAAAAGAAAACCTATTCAAAGAATGCTGGTGCAACTTATATAATCAATAAAGGACAGCCATATTTAAATGATTTGGCATTTGTATTCATTATATTTTCTGTAGGAGTTATCTAAGATTTTGATCTATGCAATTATTGGTTTTATCTATACAGTGAACTCAGTGACATGTAAGAAAGTATTCTGCATTTTATATCATTAAAAGTAGAACTATTCAAAGAAAGTCTATACAACTTATCAATAAATGATGGCCATATTTAAGTAATTTTGCAATTGCATTGGTCATACATTCTCTATGTGTAATCAGTTTTGATCTATACAATTAAATCTAGTCACATGTTACAAAAGTATTCTGCTTTTTAAATCATTAAAAGAATAATATCTAAAGAAAATTGACATGAAATAAAAAGTAATATATTATCAGCTTTATTATCCACATATCATGAGGTATTTTGTGTGTATGTAATCATATAAAATGCAGGCTACTCCAGGTTGAGAAGCATTGAAATGAATTTTCTTCTCTGCCCAAATTCAGAGGTCTATATTTTTGTCTTTAAATTTCATTTACTTATTTAGAAATATTTGAAATACAGTTGGTTCCCTGCATTGAATATTGCTGCCACATTTGGTCTGATGCTCCTTCTATATATTTAGAAATTCTTAACAAAATCTCCAATAATATAATAAGTCTGTAATATTATCGGTCCTGACCTGGCATCTTGATTTCAGTCATTTTCCTACCACCGTGATATAGCTTATCTATGTCTATTCTATAAATATTTTCATGGCAATTGTTTTAATGAGCTTTCCTCCTTTGTTCCTCAACCCCAAGAGTTTAAGCATTCTACTGGACTTGCAATTAAGTCTCATCATTTTACTGTTAAAATAGCTAGATGTAACTATGATGTAACTATGTTTCTTTTCTTACACATTTTGCCTGTGGAACTATTTTGGCTTGTTGCAATGCCAATCACAATTTTCTGTCTTCCTGAAATCTGTTCTTTTATTGTCCTCTTTTCTCACTAAAGTTTTCTCATTTTCTTCACTCTCAGTAACTCCCTTGCTTTTTAGTTTGTTTTCTTTTTAATTGTTTCACACCCCACCAAAGAAACACAGGAAGTGAAAGAGAATGAGAAGAATGGGGAGGTTTGGGGAAAGGACATAAAAAGAACAGAGTTAAAGAAGACAGAAGAGGGCAAATTAACATTGCATTTAAAATCATGACATGATGTTAGAAGTGGAAAGGCCAAGAATAGTAGTAGCTGCTGGTCATCTAATGTAATATATGCTGGATATTTATTGTGTAAAATTACACAATGATGGCACAAGGCTGAAATGGGAAGGGGTTGAGGCTGATCGTCACTAACTATCCTATACCTAGCTAATCTGATTCACGACCCATTCACTCATTACAATTTGCCCATTCACCACAAAAACTTGTCCGTCACCAATCAATCCTCCAAACACCATAATACCACATCCTCTCAAGGGGCTCCTACAAAATGCACCCCATACCATAAAAATATAATGATTATATATGTGTACTTAATAATTTATGGATGAATAAAATGAGAGGGAAGGGAGATGAACCCAATAAGAAACTAAAACATTAACACAAAACAAACTAAACATAACTGATGTTAGTAGGGCCCGTCCAACCCTCAAAAATGAGAGGCCGCTGTATTCTGCCCATTTGGACAAAATCCAGAGGCTCTCTCGCTAAGGGAGTGGGAAAGGAGAAAAAATGTACGGACAAGGGAAATATAAAAGCTGACCCAGTCGAGATGAAAAGGGGACCAAAATAAACTGGAGAGGTTGGGAATCTCAACTTGAATCATAACCAAAGAGGCAGCTGGGAACAAGCCAAGAACAACACTTACTCACATTAACTAGGTACACAAAAGCTTGTCTAACCTAACCAAGGGGAGGGCTCCACAGGAAACCACCCCAATGTGACGTAAGTTGACCTAAAAGAGAAAATCACGGCTAGCCTCGTTCAAACAAACCAAGCTCACCTCTTTCACCCACCTTTCGCTGAAGACTGTCGAATGCAAGCGCTTTCTATCAGTTCTAATCTTCATCTTGAGCTGATGCTCAAAGAATCAGATCCTGATGAGAAAAATGATTGCGTCGCAAGACTTCCTCCTGTCGAGTCGTCCAAATCACCATTCAGGCCGTGGCCAACAGCGTCAGAAACACCATTCGTTTCACCCCAGAATATGGGGACAACACATTGTCACACGTGTATGCGCGATCAGTGAGCACAAGCTTTTCGGGAGCGAGACAAGCCGTCAACTCGCTGATATGGTCCCATAAGAGGCAAGCCCGGGGACAATGGTAGAAGGCGTGCAAAGCCGCCGTTTCTTCCAGACCAAGGCCACACCATTCACAGTCTGGCAAATCTGCCAAGCCCCATATGAAAACCTTGTCATTGAGAGGCAGCCGATTCTAAGCCAATCCCCAGGTAAGAGAAAACTCAGAATTACTGAGATAATCTGCCACTGATGTCCAAGACCAGAAAGAGCAAAACTCCTCCTCCTCCAAGTCGAGCCGCTCACGTAAATAATCCTTTGCAACCCCCTCCACTAGAAGACAATAGAAGACCTTCCTAGACTGTGAAAGGTCACTGGACCAAGGAATGGCCAACAAGGCCGACCGACACTCGTGAAGGAAATCCAATTGATCCCAGGGTTTGCGATGGTGCTCAACCCACAAGATGCGGGGACTGATAGTAAGGAAAGGGAATACGTCCCTAACAATCCCCGCTATAATCAAATCTCCTGTCAATGCGTGGCAAAAGAAAGTCAACCTCGAGGCAAGTTTGTGGCTCGCCAAGTGTGGCATTCCCAGCTCCCCATGACACAGACGTTGCATACAGACTCATCTGTTGTCTCGATTCCCGCGTCCCCTCCATAAAATGGAGGATAGCGAGCACTGGAGCGGCTTCCTATGGTGGTCACAGAGAGGAAGTACGGACAATTGATAAAGGATAATCGGGAAAATGTAAGTGGCACACGTCTCCGCCCTGTCCTTTACGGACAACCTCTGTCGACGCTAAGTCTGACCGGCCGCATTGACTTTTGCTTGTACTTCAGACCAATTTTTCTCCAGCTGGAGGTAGGGTCCAAACCACATTCTAAGAATGCGGACAGGACTATCCGTCCAACCGAAGGGCCCTGGAAGATCGACCCCCTTCCAGGCACCTAACCGCAAGCCGGACGACTTGTCACGGTTAATCTTGGCCCCTGTCACCTTTTCGTACCGTACAAGTGTGCCCTGAAGTAAAAAAAAAAAAAGTTGTGAAACCCTGGTATCGATAATAAAAATAAAAAATTGCAAAGGAATTTCAGCCAAAACCTAAAACTCTCCCTTGCTTTCTTCTTTCTTTCTTTTTTTTAAATTTTACTTTTGCTTTATTATCAGATCTGAATTTTAAGATTGTGATGGCACAACAGAAAAGTGAGGCAAATTCTCCTTCACGGAAAGAGGAGGACAGCAATGGGGAAGAAAGCACAGTGCATGCAGATGAAGAAGAAGCCATTGCAAGTGACATTGTGTCTGGAAGGCCAGGCACTGAGCGGACAAGCTCTGGCCGTCTGGATCAAGAAGATCTCATTATGCCAGACTCTAAACTTGAGAAAGGTAAGTGTTAGTGTTACTAATAATCATTTGATATCAGGAATTCAGGATCAAGTGCTTTGACAATGCATGAAAGCACAATTCTTTCTTCAGATGATTGTATCACTGTCTCAATGTGTATTAATAAAGAAACACTAATAAACCAATTTTGACCATTGAGTCAGAAGTGAGAAAAAGGTAGATACTTCTAGACTTGGTGGTAAAGAAAAGCAAGAAGAAAGGACTATCTATTGTAAGAAAACAGAATGTATGGCTATTAGCAAAAAAGACAACCCAACATGTTAACTACAAATTGGAGATGTCAAAATAAAGCGATTACAGAAATTTAACTATCTGAAAAATGTTTTAACAGTTTATAAAAAATGTGATGCAGATGTCTGAAGGTGCATTAGAATAGTGAAATATGCCTTTTGAAAGTTAAGCAAAGTACTAAGAAACAGGAAAATTTCATTTAAAACAAAGAAAAGAGTGCTAACCTGTGATGTAACTCAACTGCAGATCTCCTAGACAGAACAGAGACAAAAAAGAAAAGCAAGGAGAAAGGTCTGACTACCAATTTTAAGATGACAGAATATACTGTTCGAGGAAGGATGGTTTTCACCAAAACCCACAGGCTTCATTTTTAACCATTGATCTTAGAAAACAGTTGTATACAGCTGACAGTTTAGATATTTCTGAATGGTTTGGCACCATGCAAGACGTCCCCATGAAAGTCTCAATCTGATGAGGCTATTTAAGAACATGACTCGAGTTTTCAGATTGATGTTTTGGTTTCGTAGCAATTTATGATGTTGGGTGAATCTACTTCTTGCACAGCCTATTCTGTGTTCAATTTCTTTTTCTCCTATACATAATTTATTATAGCTGATCCATAGTCCGAGGTATCTGAAGTGTTTAGTATTTACTAATTCCATATCCTGAATTTTTATGATGGATTCGGGGTAGGTGTCATCCCTACTTTCATTCCAATTCCAGATCATAGTTTCTGTTTTTGAAAGGTTTGAGTCCTATTTCTTGGAACATTTGGCACTAAAATAATGGCAAGATTTCTTTATGTGAATTTTTTTCCAAAACTTCTTTTGTTGTTATTTAAAAATTGCAAGTCTTTGTGATGGAAAAATTTAAAGAAATTCTCTGTTACCACTTTTCCCAGTATTGATGGGGGTTTCCTTCCGAACCTTCCATTTGAAGTGGTGTAGAATGTCAACTTCTTGATTATGTCATTCTTTTCTCTTCAAGTTACATGTGCTATCCATTTTAGTTATTGCTGCTGTTGGTAGTCCTCAAGTGATGTGGTTTCTGTTAAATAACAGATGGTACAGTTCTTTGTGAATCTGTAACACCAATCCATGATGTCCAAAGTATGATCTTTGCCAAGACCCTCAGGCTTTACTTGCTCAAAGTCTTTATTCACAATTGATCTTAGGAAGCAGTTGTATACAGCTGATAATTCAGATATTTCTTAATGGGTTTGGTGCCATGCATGATATCCATATGAGGTCTTGATCTGACAAGGCCATTTAAGAACATGACTCGAGTTTTCAGGCTAATGTTTTGGTTTTGTAGTAATTTGCATTGTTGTGCAAAACTATCTCTAGCACAGCCTATTACATGTTCAATTTCCTTATCTCCTATATATTCAACCATCCTTGAAACACACATAATCTTGATAGATTAGCCAAGCTTCATGCAAAAATGTGGCTCAAATCTGTCAACCATTGTTAAGATTGCAGAGCTGTTTCAACACAGCATCATAAAATCTTGTGTAATAACTAAACATGAGGAGATAGCATAGATGCCTTTTGGCAGACTGACTCAGTAGTCTATATACCAATCTAGATATACTTCTCCTGGATGGCACAATTTCAGCATATTAGTATTTGGGAACTTTCCTATATCACTTTGTATCTACCATATAAGTCAATCTCAGTTACTACATTGTTAAACAATAATACTTAACAGCTTTCTTGATATTCATCTGTCTTTTAGAGTTCTTAACAATATTTGTCTTTTTGCTATCTCTCTTAATCCGAGCTTGTATTTCTTCTATGCCAAATATCTTGACAAAAATATCCTTTTCACCTGGCAGCAATGTTTGAATGAATAAGTGTGTGAACAAGTGGGTAAATCATTCTCCAACAGCTACCTCCCAGGCAGTCTTCTTCTTCTTTTATGTGCCATGTCCCTTCAGGACATTGGCGGTCATGGCTCTCCACAATTTCCTGTCCATTGTAGCTCCTACTGTATTTTGTCTTTTTATCTCTCCTAAAGCTTGCTCAGCCATGAATTTACTTAATTTACTAGATATGCATTGTTTTCCACTGTATTGCTTGCCTTCGACAATAAACTACATCCAGTAACAAGGCCTCTGATTATGAGATTGGAAGTTTTCAGGAGCATGGAACTTGCTGCTGTTCCCAGGTCCACCCTAACTTGGGGTGGTAGCACCTGTTAGGGTCCCAGCTATGAGTAAATAGTGAACCCTCAAGCAAAAACAAAATACTATGGAAGTGTGAAAGTGTATTTTTGTAGTAAAACGCAGCAATTTACATTTTATAGAAAAATGACGAACAATACATTTTATCTCTCTTTGACAGCATGCTGTTGCATTCAAAATTAATTTGAAGCCATAAAATTGCGTTTAAAATATTTAGATTTCAGCATTAAATAACCCATAGAGGTTGATATGCTGCTAAACTGGTGAGAAGTCATGTCCTTGTCTGCTACCTCTTTCTATTTCTGCACATTTACTAAATTCACCTTTCTATCTGTATGTGATTTGCTGCCAGTATAGGTTCTGGATTATTCTATTATCTTTCCCAAATATGTCAAGATTACCTCGCAGTTCCAACCATTCTTTATAGTGTACTTTATCAAAAGCTTTTGCATAACCTATAAAACATAATATCTTTTTACGTTTTTATTGATTTTTCTGATATCATTCTGAGCATAAATATTGAATTGCTTGTTTCAGTGTCTTTAAACGAACCCACACTTCTCTTGTCCTATTTCTGAATAGCTGAATGGAAAAAGAATAATAAGCTTGGTTCTTGAGAGGTTTATAATGCGACGTTGTACACAAAATTAGATATGTACAACTATACACATGTCCCACTTATGCAACAAGAAATGGTGTGTAAGAAAGGGAACCTTACTTGTAATATTTCCCGAAGGGAAAACTGGAGTTACAGCGGTTTCTCTCCAAACCAGGTTAGGTCTACCACTGTAGACAAGTGACGTCCTTCTTCTCTGTGCTCTACATCATTTGACATCATTCACAGGCCGTCACATGATTCTCATGATTATCTCAACAAAAGGGAGCGAATCACCATTTGTAATCAAACACACTATTCATTTTGTTATATGGTACACTACTAGACTGATTGTCCAATGGAGTTCACATTCGTTTGCACTGGGTTTCTTAAGTAGTGCTATGAAAATGGATCTAGTTAGATTTTCTGCTATATCACCACTATTATGCTACTGTAAAGGTTGAATATGTCTGGTAAGAAGTCGCATCCTTGTTGTCGACCTCTTTCTGGTTTTGTATATTTACCAAATTAATTCTCTATCTGTATACAGGCAGTTTGTTGCCAGTATACATTCTGGATTAGTCTAATATCCTTCCCAGATATGTTAAGCTTACCTAACAGTTCTTTGTGATGTACTTTATAAAATGCTTTTGCATATATATATAATGCATTTTTATTATTTTTATAATAACCTTTGAAGTGAAATAATTTAAGTTTTTTTCATCAAATATGGATATAAGTAAGAAACAATTATAAGACCTGTTTGAGTCAAGTGGCACATAGCCAATTTAAGGTAAGCATTTCCCCATTCTATACCTCTTATGTTAAGGGTGCACATTAACAACTATGTAGGTCCACTGGATTAGGAGAGATTTTCTTAACAATTATTAAATGACAACTTGTATTTTGCACTTGATAAATTTTGTAAATCTCTTAAGCCCTTAATTTTTTTAACAGATGTACTTGAGATTCACAGAGGATAAAATGCTTATCAGTTTTTGTTTTGAAAATATAAAAACAGAGTAATGAAATTATTCTGTGAAGGTTGATAACAAGTGCTCTTTTGAAAGAAAATGACTGTAGCCTGTTGGCCTTTCACTCTTTTTTTGTTGATCTGTCGTTTACTATCCCAGCCCTACCAAAAACAGAGCATTCTTGGTGTCATCTCTTGGGCGGGTGGGGGGGGGGATTTCATGACCCTTGCAGGTTGACATCTCATCCTGGGTATGACAATAAACTACATCCGGCAGCAAGATCAGGAGATTGGTGTTTTTGAGGAGTGTGGAACCACCTTTTAATTACTGTTGTTCCCAGATCCACTCTGACCTGGGGTAGGTCGCACCTGTTAGGGTCCCAGCTATGTGCAAATAGTAAACTCACAAACTAGGGTCAAAACATGAAAATATAAAAATAAATTTTTATAGGAAAATACCAGCAAGTTATTTTCATAGGAAAAAAAATAACTACCAATAAGGTTTAAAAAAAAATTACCAAAGTACACAAGAAAATTAAATTTCAGCATTAATTGACCCATAAGGAGTTGATATGCCATTAAGCAAACCAACCAACCCAGTGGTTGTTGCGATTCTGCAAAGATTTCTGATGTGAAATTTTCACAGCCATGGTAACTTCTTTGTCTCTAGTGAAAACCAATTTCACAGCACAAACTAACAAACTCTGTTGATAACTAAAAATGGGTTTAATAAAAATGAATTGAAGAAGTTAAAACTACATAAGAAGTAAAGAATTATTAATCTATATAGCCTGGTTGACGTCTTTTGGATGGAATATTATTCTAGCAGTAATTCTTACACATTTGCGAGACCTCAGTCTAAGCACTCTTTTGTCTATTGGTCTCATGTCTACAAATTATTTAGTGGTAGAAACAGTAACATCAACTGGGGAGGGGAGGTTTATAACATCCTATCTTATTGTCTGGTCTCTGTCTCTACTGTCTCATTCTGGTTGCATTTATATAAGAAAATTTGGACACCACTGGCATTGATTTATTGCATATTTTTGATAAAATATTAATGACCTTTTTTTGTCTAATAACAACAAATGGCTCTCCTTGAAATCCTGTCAGACCAAAACCCAGGTGTACTGAACTTTTAGTAAAAATATAGAGAGTTGGGTGCTTAATAGTGCTTTAAATAAACATCAGGAATTCTACTATGGAATTTAGAAAACTTTAGAAGACCATAATTCTTGTCAAATTGTACTGGAAGCAATTGGGTAGGTTAGGAAATATGAAATGTTACTAAATCTTAACAAATTCAACTTGAGTTTGTTTCAGGTTCAAATCTTTTTGAAGTTTTCTTCAAATTCAATTTATAGCTTCTAATTATTGCTTTTTTTATAAATTTTTAATCATTTCACCACTATGTAAGGCAGTAAGGCCACTAAGATACAAAGGGTTACCGAGTATGAAAGAATGAGAAAAAACAGAAACATTATTATGGAGCAAGAACAATAGAAGAGTAATCAAGAAGACAGTAGATAACAATTGACATTGCATTTAAAAATTTTGAAGGTCAAAGTTGGCTGGAAAGCATGGAGCTGGAAGAAAGTTCCACAGGCAAGAAAATAAACTGTCAGCATAGAACTTATGGTTACATCTAGCCATTTCAACCGTAAATTGATGAAACTTTGCTGCTATTCTAGTACTGCACTTAAATTCATGAAGTCTACGTATGATAGGGAAGAGTTCATCTGAACAATTACCATGAAAGTATTTATAGAAAAAGGCACAGGGAAGCAACTTCACAGCAGTGGGAAAGAGACTGAAACCAAGATGTCGGATCAGGATCAATAACATTGCTGATTAGTCTTTGGATTTTATCAAGAATCTCTAAATATAAAACAGGAGCACCAAATCATATGTGGCAGCAATATTCAAAGCATGGACAAATGGTAAACTTAAGATATGTAGGATAGATTCTGGAGAGAAATATTGTTAGCATGACATAGTGACCAGACTTTCTTAGCAGCAGACCTAGCAATGAATTCAATGTAGTCTTTCCACTTCATATCATCTGAGAATGTTAGCCCCAAAAGGCACACTGAGTCACTCTCCTGGAGGTTAGCATCGGCCATGGTGATGGAAGGCAAAAAAGGTTCTCTCAGATGATTAAAAAAGAGCAGTTTCATTTTAGAGGTATTAACAAGCCAATCTTTGCCCTAGTTAACAACAGATTAGGTTATTTTTTTTTATCAGCTGCCAATTTGACCTTATCGAACTGATCAGACTTACTATCAAGACAGGAGTAAATGGATGTAGATACCAGGTTGGGAACTATATGATCTTTCTTTCTTTATTCTTTTCAACAAAAAAAAATATGTCCATTGGTGATGTGAGAATAAAGTTGTAGATTTTAGTTTGTATTTTCTGATAAGGGTTCTGTTGCAAAAATCATCAGTTTTGTTGCAAGGTGTGTGCATAGTTTTAGTAAATATTTATGGGCTCCTGAAACATTTGTCCCACAAACAATGTTGGCGGACTTATGAATTAAACAAACAAGTATTAATAAATATATTAAACAGACTTATTACAAAAGGAAAAATGAGAAATGAAATTAAATATGAAGAGTTCTCAGCAACCATCAGTATCTGTCTTTGAGGTACTTACATGCTGACAGGAATGAGAAGAAGACATCTTTTCACTATTAACATCCCCAAGGAAAGAGGGAGATTCTTTCAATTCTCACACTGCCTGTGGTTTTCATAATCCAACAGTGCCTTTCAAAAATGTTTGTTTCCAAATAATAAATTTGTATGTAATTTTTATCATGAATTTCAAAGATTTATTTTTCCTTTATTGATTTTCTTTTTTTTTTTTTTTTTTTATTGTTTTCCTATGGACAGAACTTTCAACTCTATCACTGAAGTCAAAAAGCATCACGAATGCATCAACAAAAACACCTTCTCAAGGTAAGGAACAATCTTCAACATTTCTATGTTGGACTCTGATAGAGCAATGAACTGGTCATCAAGAGTTGGGAAATGCCCTTGCAAGAGAGTTTGTTGTTGAAAAAAATGAATATGAAATCATTTTATCCCAAGTAAGGCAATAAAAGCCACTAGGTTGCAAGAGGTTATTGAGTGAAAATAACAGAGGGGACAATAAAAGAACAGGATTCAAATGTTTGAAGATCATAGTTGACAGTAAAACAGAAAGCCGGCAGAGAGTTTCATAATCATGAGGGTAGGAGAAGAAACTATTAACATAGAACTTATGGTTACAACTAGCAATTTCAACAGGGAAATTGTGAGACCTAACTGCCAATCTATTACTGCACTTAAATTCATGAAGACAAGGTACCAAAGAAGAAAGCTTATCAGAATAATTACGATGAAAATATTTATAGTAGAGGCACATGGAACTGAAGCCGAGATGCTGTGTCAGGACTGATAATGTTGCTGATTTTTTGGATTTTGTTAAGAATATTGAAATATAAAACAAAAGCACCAGACCAGATATGGCAGCAATATTCGATGCACTGATGAATGGTAAGTTTACCCAGTACAAAGTCCCAGAATGACTCAAAGTAAAGGGTTACTGTTAAAATGCTTCTGATGGGTGTGATGTCATGAGTGAAAGAGGACAATGGAGATTTTTTTTTTTTCATTCATTGTCCTATATTTGCTTCATCTACAATATTTTTGCAATAGAAGTATGGATGTACCTACCACATTGTACATCTCTCCTTTCTGTGCAGGAGGGCAGCTGTCAAAGTAAAGCCAATGCAATAAAAGCATTTTGCCTAAAGAAATGTGAACAATCTTGAACCTTCATGCCCACAAAATAAGTGTCAATAGGATGGTTTTTCTCTTAACACTGCTATTATTTTAACTCCTTGGCAATATTTATTGTTTTAAAAAGTTTTGTGTATTTCTCTTTTCTTTTGTGTATTTCGCATTTTGTGTATATTTCTGTGGTGGAAACAAAATGTAGATAGAGCTGCTTACTGCTACTGATAACAATACCTGCCCCCATCAGTCAAAGAGACAATGTTTAGTGTGCTGTCTCTGCCAAAAGACAGCAAATGGTTGTCCTGCAGGAAAAGAGCCAATGCAAACCCCAGGACATGTGGTTATGAAGAGAGTGTCTACCAGCTTCCCCATGAAATAGTTCAGACTTTGAGCTGAGCGATGTTAGCAATGCAAATGATTCCTTTTGCTAGCCAACAGTTAAAATTTTAGGCTTCATAAAAGCAGGCACATTTTCTGAAAAGAAGCATCCCGGCAACCTATCGTTTGGTCTGTATAATGTGATTGTCATGTGTTACCAAGGATTTCTGTCCACATTACCCAGCGTTGTTTGAAATTCATTCATCCTTGTTTGTGTTTCTGGTGTCTTGTCTGCGTTTGTCCTGTATGTGTAGTGTTCCTGCGTAGAAGTCTTGTTCATGCCCTGCTCATCGTGATCCAGTGTTTGGCTCCTTTAGTGTTTGATTCTGGTACTGCGGCCTTTTCCATCTCTCTTCATTGGCAGATACTCAACCAATAAGAGAATTCGTCAATTTTTTTTTTGTGTATATATAATATATCTATTTCATAACTAATAAAAAGTAATGTATAGCAACAAAAATTGGTGCATGTAGACCTAATACTTTGTAAAACATTACATCTGTGAAGGCCTGATATATGAAAAGAAATGAAACTGTCATAGCACAAAAAAGTCTTAAAGCTGAGCAAACTTATGAAGCACTGCTTAAATTACAATACAAAAGATACTTGAATGACCCACATTGCAAAGATGTTTGCAGACAGCTCAAAGCAAATATAATAATTTAGACTGGACTGGGAATTCAAAATGGAATGCATTAAGAGAAGTGCTAGTGATATCAGCAAACAAGATCATTCCTAAGAAAGTGAAACAGGGAAAAAAAAAGAAGTAAATGATAGATAGATTTCTTGACATGATAAAAAAAAGAGACAGCAAACAATACCAAGGAATGGTACAGAAAACAGTGGACAGAATCATTAGAAACAGATGCATAGGAAGGAAATAAGGAATGACTCAACAAAAAGTGTGTAGAGATAGAAAGAATAAAAAAAGAAGAAATAACAGGACAAGAAACTTTCTCCTGGGCAGGATGCATAAAATCAAAAAGGTAATGCTTATAATAGAAAATGAAAAATACTTCAAAGATGGAACAAATGTTGGATAACTCTTTTGTGATGAAAGAAGGAAATTTACAGTACACAAAAACATGGAAGGATCTGAAATATTAAAGTCTGAGGTAAAATTGGCACCAGCTAAGGTGAACAGGAACAAAGTGCAAAAACTAGATGGGATTGTAATAAAGATGCTATTAGCCTTAGATGATTTTGGTATTGACAAGTAATAATAAATTAAATATACAACAATGGGAATATACCAGAAGACCATTGAAAAGTCATCATCATAGAGCTACCTATGAAGCTAGGCATAGATGAATGCAAACTCCCTTTGTCAATCAGCTTAATGAACCCCATCACTTAGCTTCTAAGCATCTGAATTCTAATGAATTAGAGCACATAGCAGAACCAGACAGGAAATAGGACAAGAACAGTGTGGCTTTATTAAAGACACTGGAACAAGAAATGCAACATTTATGATCAGAATCATATCAGCTAGAACAACGCAAATGCAGAAAGATGTACATTTATTTTTTATAGGTTATCCAAATGCATTAGATAAGGTACGGCACAAAGATTTGCTAGGAAAATGATTTATTTGGGGAAAATGTTAGTATAATCCAGAATATATTACTGAGAGCAAACTGCTTGCTTACAGATAGAAAATGAAATTAATAAATACACAAAAATAGAAAGGGGTGTAAGACAAGGATGTATCTTCTCACTATAACCCAATCCCTGGCTGAGGCCACCAGGCACGACCCATACTGATGCTGGTCACCAAATACAACACACCAGTCTCAGTTATGGATATCATACCAGAGGTGCTAACACTTCAGTGAAGGTAACTTGGCATGATGCAATCAGTTTCACAGATTTGTTTCTTTCACTAGAATTTGTTTCACCTAAAGGATTTTGTTTGTTGTGTACCTGCCAGAAATGACAGTCCATGGCTTTTGTCAATCTGAGTGATACTTCAATCATACTTTTTCTTGAACTTTGGGTGATTTTGCTGGGAAAGGTCTAATCTTGCCAACAGAAGAAATAGAGCTGTTGAAAAATTATCAACAATTTATGTAAAGGTGAAATTTAGAAATTGTAAAAAAGCTATGAGGCTGTTTCATTCCAATGCTCCTTTTCTACCCTTGAGGCACTAAGAGATGTCTGTTAAGAAATGCATAAGTGCTAATGTGTTAGTAGTGAATAACTTCTACAGCAAATTTTTTTGAATACATGAGGTGCATGAGAGGGTCTTCCAGTTTTTTCCACAAGTATTTGACTTTGAGATACATTTTCTTATGATCTCTTGATAAATATGATTCTTGTTGTGTGTATACTTTGTTTATGTATACTTTAGTTCCAAATATGTATGATTAATTAGCATCTCAAACCAAAACCCTCCTTGTTAAATAACCCAGATGGCCAAAAGAGCTTTTCAGTTTTGGCCTGGATCTCAAAGTTTCTAAATTTTTCATTGAAGTCAATGTGAATATGCCTGATAGGTTGCTAAACAAACAAACAAACACTGAAGTTATCTGAAAATTCTGTGAATTTTTGGTAAATTCATTAATCATGTCTTTCCAACTTCTTTGAGGTTATGGAATTGGACCGGGAGTGTCAGTTATGCTGAATCTTTCTAAATTTGACTTAGTTTAATTTGAGTTCAAACTCTTCTTTAGACCCTCCTTATAAATATTTTATAGATTTAAATTAATATTTTTTAAACCAGACTTTTTTTCCATCAACACCTCAACTTCTTCATTCAGAATTAAGTCTCTCAATACCTGAAGTTGCTAGCTACTTTCATGTACTAATATGACTCAATCACTGCTCTCTTATACCCACCAGATTTATTTAACATGCAGCAAAATAATCCTAACAGAACTACCAGGATTTTCTATTGCTAGGCACAATCTTAACAATGCAATGAACACAGTGTTGATTGCAAACACAGAAAGAAAACTGCAAGGTAGTAATGGAAAGTAGGTAGAAAAGATTAAATATTAATTGTAAGAAGACAGAATGTATGGCTGTTAGCAAAAGGCACAACCCAAGATGTTAGCTACAAATTGGAGATGTCAAATAAATAAGTACAGAAATTTAACTATTTGAGAAGTGTTTTAACAGATGTCAGAAAATGTGACACAGGAAAATTTCATTAAAAACAAAGAGTATTAAACTGTTATGTAACTGAACTGCAGGATTCCTCAACAGAAAAGAGACAAAAAAGGAAAGCAGGGAAAAAAACTAACTATCAATTTTAAGACTATGGAATACATGGTTGTCAGCAAGAGGAACAACCCAAGATGGGAGTTACAAAATGGAGGCATCAAAATCAAACAGGTACAGAAATTTAACAATCTGTTACCGAAAATATTACAGGGAAATTCAAAAATCCATTGAAATAGCGAAAGATGCCTTCCAATAAACTAAGCAAAGTATTAAGAAAAAAGAAAAATTTGTTAGGAACAAAGAAACAAATGCTTAACTGCTATGTAATATCAGTTCTTGTATATGCTGAACAATTTCCTTACAAATGAAGTGGAGACTTGAGCCAACAGAAATGTGGTTCTGCAGAAGACTGCTGAGAATACCATGGATGGTGTGTAAAAGGAACAAGAAAATTTTAAGGAAAGTGGGACCTAATAGGACCCTTATACATAGAATCATAAAAAGACAGTTAAAATTTTTGGGACACAATGAGAAAAGATTGCTTGGAGAATTTGACAGTTATACAATATATTGAAGGTAAGAAGGACAGTGTTAAACAGCAAGTAACCTACCAAAGAAGTTGGTGTAAATGGATGTCAGATCAGAGAGTAAGAAGGACAGTAAAACAAGCAAACATTGATGATAGCTACAAGTGCTGGAAGTTGTGGAGTGCTATGATTACTTACTTCCTAAAGAGACACTACACATAAAAGAACAGAAAGGAAACTAGGAAAATGGTTCAAAATGGAGAAAATAAACAAAAGAAAATTTGACAAAGAACTTTTGTAAATTTTTAACTATGATTTTTCAAATTTCCAAATATGTTGTTTTGTGTTGTTGCTAAATTTGCCAAAATACATATTAACTTTTATTTTAGATTATTCCCCCCTCCCCTGGGGTACTTTTGAATGTTACTACATTCATTTTCAAGGATTGTTCAGTGTGTAGTTATGCAATAGCCTTTTAATTCTGGTGTCCTTATGTTTGATGGAATCAATTTCAAGGTGACATCATATAAAGAGTCAAACTGAAATTTTTGTGTGTGCTTTTTTTTTGTTTTTCTTTTTATTATATATTAAAGGAGATGTTGGCTGCATCACTTTTATTACAACAGCCTCCAGAATTTGAAGTTTTCTTTGCAAGGTGTCCTGTATAAAATGTGGCTGTTATATATTACAATTCATCTAATATTAACATCATTTTGTTTGCTAGAGGTTCATCTATATATGTGCAAATTGCACTGAATTTTGACAAATGACGTGATACATGTGTGGCCAATGTAAGAATTTAATGTTTGTTGATTGGAGATACAATCTCCCAAAGGACATACAAATTCATAAACGACATTATTTTTATATAGGTTAGGTTTTTGAGGTGATGAATTCTTAGAAATAATTCCTTACCTCAAAATTTACTTGATGAAATGATACTGAGTGAGTAAAAAGAGAACTCAGATTGTATTTTCTTGATTTCAGGTGAAAAGTTTTACCATCTAAAATTATATATATATATATATTATTATACTATTATACATTATTATATCTAGGAAGATATGGATTGATCATTTTATTTGGTTTAAATTTTTTTCTTTTTCGGAATCTCCGTCTTTTAGCGTGTCAGTATCTTGTTATTCATGTGGCATTGTTCAAAGTATTTTTTCCCTTGAACTAGATGACAAACTCGAGGAACTCCGGATCATTTTCTTGGAAGAAGAGGTGCGTAAATTAAGACATGCCTACCAGGAGTTGCGCAAACGGAATGCTTACCTGAGTCAACTTTTGGAGCAGTCAGAAAGCCGCAGGCGGCGACAGTGAGTGATTTAAAAAAAAAAAAAAATTTTTTTTAATTTTTTATATAGATCACAAACACAACTTACTCTGATATCACTGATACTAAGGTTGTTGAAAAAAGTTGTAAGCCTCACCCAGAAAGAAGAACCATAGCTGAACTTTTTTGCTGTGGCAACGTACTATCACTTTTTATAAGACTAGAAAAACTTTTTAATCATTTCACCCCAAGGAAGGTGACAATGCCACTGAAATGCAGGGGTTACAGGGAGCAAGAGTGAAAGAGATTGAAAATGAGGAGGATTGAGGAAAGGACACAAAAAGGAAAAGAGTTCAAGAAGACAGAAGATGGTGACTGACATTGCATTTGAATTTTTGAAGATTATAGTTATCAGGGAAGCAAGAAATCAGAAGGGAGATCTACAAGTGGGTAGGGGAAAAAAAACTGTTAAAGTAGAAGTGGCTGTTGCATCTTGCTAGTTTAACAGTGAAACCTGTTTGCTAATCTAGTAGCATGCTTAAATTCATTAACTCGGGACACGAGAAAAAAAAAGCTTGTCTAAGCAGTTGCCAGGAAAATATTTGTAGAACAGACAGATGAAAGCCATGTCACATTGGTGAGAAATTGACTGGAGTTGAGATGCCTGACCAGGATCAATTATATTGCAAACCTTTCTCTAGCCTTTGTCAAGAATCTAGAGATGCACAATAGGAGCACTAGACCATATGTGGCAGCAGTAATCAATACATGAACGAATGGTAGATTTTAAATGTGCAAGATGGATTCTGATGAGAATAATTTTTTGACAAACCTTCCTTGCAGCAGACATAGCAATTGACTTGATATAGTTGCTCCAATTCATGTCAGTGGAAAACATGAGACCAAGA
This sequence comes from Acanthosepion pharaonis, assembly GCA_903632075.3. NCBI lineage: Eukaryota > Metazoa > Mollusca > Cephalopoda > Sepiida > Sepiidae > Acanthosepion > Acanthosepion pharaonis. The sequence goes on along the minus strand of CAHIKZ030002865.1, from coordinate 72,862 downwards.
AGGCATAGAGTGTGGCTCTTCTGGAGTTTAAGTACCAGCCATCCTGATGGTTGGCAGAAAAGGTTCTCTGTGGTGATTACATGAAAGCAGTTTTGTTTTTGTAGGCAATGACATTTACAAGCCATTTCTAGCCCCAGTTAACCACTGGTTGGAGGTCCTTTTCAGAAGTAGTTGTCAGATCTATTGGATTTGCTACTAAGGATTAAATGGTAGTTTCTTCTGCATAAATAGCTAGTTGGGAACTGGTTACATCAAGGAGATAACTGATGAATATCAGAAACAGCATGGACCCAAGAACAGTGCCCTGGGGGATATCTGCATTCTCTTATTTTTAGATATGTCAGAGGTGGCCTAAATTAATATTTTTAATCCATGATTTATTAAGAAGTTTTGGTAATAACATAAATTTTGCATCATTGCTGTTTTATTGCATTAATAATGAAGATCAGCAAATGCTGTGACTTTGTGATCTACAATATCAAGTACATGTTTTAATATATATTAATATTTACACTCGGACTAATATCCTCATCTTCTTTGTTATTATCACAGCTTTTTTGTTTCTCCTCTCTCCTCTCCACAAGAGCCAATAACCTCCTTCTATAGACCAAAATATTTTGTGGGGAAGATTTAAGAAAACTATTTTTTTTTTTGTTTTACTTTACATAATATAACCCCGACAACACAACAGTGAACATTGATTTCTATTTCTGGTGAAGTGACACAATTGTTGTTCACTACTGTTTGCGAATCCAGAAAAGTCATTCTGTCCTTTCAAGCTTAGACTGTTATATTCGTTATCAAAATCAGTCAACCTTGAAATTTGGAATTTTTTTTCACATTGTTTAAATGCTAAGTTTACACACCCAGCTTCTGAGCAGTTACGACTGACCCTTTTCTGTCAATAACGGTGTAAGGTTGAATAGAAAATAGTGTGGGAAATTTATTGTTTTTTCCTCCCATCCCCACCCCCAGAAGAGCACATGGTTCCCTTGTAAAATATAATACTGTTTTGCTTTATTTTTTTGATTAAAGTATTGATTTATGCTTGTGTTTATCATCAGTGTATTTTACCTGTTTATGCTGATTTTTTTTAACAGTCTCGGTAGTAATAGTAGGGATCTTGTTTCACAGAGGTCAATCAAAAAGTAGTTTAGTTGGAGATACCTGAGTAGACATATGCGGCATATTACAATATGCAAGTAAAAATTGGAAAATTTGTGTTCTCCAGTTTTGTGCTTCAGTATGCAATAATTTAATGGCTTTACTGAGCATACTATAAAATCTTTCTATCTCAGAATTTCCTTGAGGGTGAAGGGTATTGGTGGTGCCAAATACCATTTTGCTTGCAAAATTAGTTTATCTCTATACTATTTAAGTTGGGTGCATTATCTGTAACAATGACTTCAGGGTATCCAAATCTAGAAAAAGTCTGATTTAGACAATTTAATATACCTAAAATACTTTCACTTGTTGGAATGACCCATATATATCGATATGAGCCGTTTCCCACAATTGTCCTATGGTTTTTGATTTCATAGGTTCTGAAGTGTTTGGCCATCAACACTCAAGCATGGCAAGTAATTCCTCATCATTTTTCTATATCATTGTCAATATCTGACCATCATACATTTTAATGTAGTAAAGCTTTAGTCTTTGTAATACCTTTTGTGAGTTTCATGAGCTAGTTTCAGTATTTGCTGTTGTAAAGTTTTTGGAATGACAAGGTGAATTCCTCTAAGGATTTATACGTAAGTTCATTCCTTATATCTGAATAATATTTTATTATGCTTGTTTCTGGCCACACATTGTTCTTTACACATCTAGAAATTTCTTGAATAGTGGTATCTGCTAGAGAATGCTGAGTGACTTCTGATAGAGATGCATTTTTCAGAATAGTATAAGGAATTATTTGGTTTAAATACATTTCTAATGAATCACTGTTATTTGCATCTCCTTTATTAATTTGAACTGGTTTAATAGATAGTATGTCTGCACGGTTCAAGTGTCCAGGAATGTGTTTGATCATAAAGGAGTAACTCTGTAACCTTAATCCCCATCTTAAAATATGGGTTAATGACCATTCTGAATATTGAATACAAAATTTTCAAGGATTCATAGTCTGACAGTATTTTAAAATGACACCCAAACTAGTATAAATGGAGTCTTTCACAGCTCCAAACAACAGCTAATGCACTCTTTCAGTTTGACTGTAGCAGCTCTCTTGTTGAGTGATAGTTCTACTAGAATAAGCTACAGGTTGCATGCTATCATCCATTTGTCTTTGGGATAGAATGACCTCAAGTCCTATTAGTTCAGTATTCACAATTAAGATAGTCTTATGGTCTGGATTAAAATGAGCCATGTTTTTTAGTTCAATAAAAGCTTCCTTTTCTGTGTCAGTCCATGCCCATTTAGCTCCCTTCTGAGCAATTTTCTAAGTACTTCTGTTTCAGATGATAAATTCCTTATGAATTTACCCAAATAATTTATTAGACCAAGAAAACTATAAAGTTCTTTAGTTGAACTAGTTTCCTTAAATTCTTTGATTGCTCAAATTTTATTCTCAGCCTGTTGAATACCCTTCTTAGAAATACTATAAGCAAAAAACTCACATTTCTCAAAAGTTTGCCATTTTTTTTCTTGCAAAATTAAACTTCAGATTTTGATCATTTTCTTCATTTCATTTTGTCACCATTTTTATCTTCTTTCTTCTTCATTTCATTTTCTTCTCACCTGACTATATCCCATTCTTCTTCTTCATTTCCTTTCACCTGATCATCCCTCTTCTTCATTTCATTTCCTGATTTCATTTCCTCATTTTCCTGTCATGATCTTTCTTCTTCATTTCATTTTGATCATGATCTTCTTCATTTCATTTTGATCATGATCTTCTTCATTTCATTTTGATCATGATCTTCTTCATTTCATTTTGATCATGATCTTCTTCATTTCATTTTGATCATGATCTTCTTCATTTCATTTTGATCAATCTTCTTCATTTCATTTCCTGTCACCTGATATCCCTTTCTTCTTCATTTCATTTCCTGTCACCTGACTATCTTCTTCATTTCATTTCCTGATCTTTCTTCTTCATTTCATTTCCTGTCATCTGATCCCTTTCTTCTTCATTTCATTTTTCCTGTCACCTGATAGATCTTCATTTCATTTCCTGTCACCATTTATCTTTCTTCTTCATTTCATTTCCTGTCATCAAATCCCTTTCTTCTTCATTTCATTTCCTGTCATGATCTTTTCTTCATTTCATTTTTGTCACCTGAACTATCCCAAATTCTTCATTTCATTTCCTGTCACCTGATTTATATCTTTCTTCATTTCATTTTGTCCATGAACTATGATTCTTCTTCATTTCATTTCCTGACCTCATATCCCATTCTTCTTCATTTCATTTCCTCTCACCTGATCAAGATTCTTCTTCATTTCATTTCATTCCTGATCTTCTTCATTTCATTTCCCTTTTTCTTCATTCATTTCCTGTCTTTATATCATCCCTTTCTTCTTCATTTCATTTTCTTTCCATATCATGATCTTCTTCATTTCATTTTGTCATCATTATCTTTCTTCTTTTTCATTTCCTGTCACCTGAATATCCCTCTTCTTCCTTTCATTTCCTTTTGATCATGATCTTCTTCATTTCCTTTCACCTGATCATTCTTCTTCTTCATTTCCTTTTGATCATTATCTTTCTTCTTTTTCATTTCCTGTCATCATGACCATATCCTTTCTTCTTTTTCATTTCCTGATCATGATCTTTCTTCATTTCATTTCTTGTCATCAGGATCTTCTTCTTTTTTTCATTTGATCATGATTTCTTCTTCATTTCATTTCCTGTCACCTGATCTTTCTTCATTTCATTTCCTGATCATGATATATCCCTTTCTTCTTCATTTTTCCTGTCATCTTCCCTTTCTTCTTCATTTTTTCCTGTCATCTGATTATATCCCATTCTTCTTCATTTCATTTCCTGTCACCTGATCTTTCTTCTTCATTTCATTTCCTGTCACCTCTTATCATGATCTTCTTCATTTCTTTTCATCATTTCCCTTCATTTCATTTTGATGTCATGATCTTCTTTCATTTTTGTCATTTTTTTTCATTTCTTTTCATTTCATTTGATTATATCCCATTCTTCTTCATTTCATTTCCTGTCACCTGACTCAGGATCTTTCTTCTTCATTTCATTTCCTGTCACCTGGATCTTTCTTCATTTCATTTTGATCATGATCCCTTTCTTCTTCATTTTCATTTTCATCATATCCCTTTCTTCTTCATTTCATTTTGTCATGATCTTCTTCTTCATTTCATTTCCTGATCATTTCTTTTCTTCATTTCATTTCCTGATCTATCTTCTTCATTTCATTTCTGTCACATGATTATTCCCTTTCTTCTTCATTTCATTTCCTGTCACCTGATCCCCATTTCTTCTTCATTTCATTTCCTGTCACCTGATTATATCACTTTCTTCTTCCTTTCATTTCCTTTCACCTGATCTATATCCCTTTCTTCTTCATTTTCATTTTGATCACTGATTATATCCCTTTCTTCTTCATTTCATTTCCTGTCACCTGATTATCTTCTTCTTCATTTCATTTCCTGATCATTTCTTCTTCTTTCATTTCCTGTCATGACTATCCCATTCTTCTTCATTTTGATTTCCTGACCTTCTTTCTTCTTCATTTCATTTTGTCATCATGATCTTCTTCCTTTTCATTTTTCATTTCATGATCTTTTCTTTCCTGTCATTTCATTTTGATCAATCTTCTTCATTTCATTTTGTCACCTGATATATCTTTCTTCTTCATTTCATTTCCTGTCACCATGATCTTCTTTCTTCTTCATTTCATTTCCTGTCAATTCATTTCATTTCCTCATCTTCTTCTTCATTTCATTTCATTTTGATCATATCTCTTCTTCATTTCATTTTCACCTCTATGATCTTCTTCTTCATTTCATTTTGAGATGTTTCTTCAATTTTGATCAGGATCTTCTTCATTTCATTTTGATCATGATCTTCTTCATTTACACCACCAATTAAAATATCATCTGAAACATTATTCATTTTTTGGGAGATGTTTAAACAACTCACTTATGCAATTTTGATACTCTTCAAATGCTGAGCTAGCTCCTTATACCAATTTTTATAATGGAACAAACCAATATGAATAATAAAGCTAATAACGTAGCATGATGTCTCATCAAATTCAATCTGATGATATCCATGTTTTGAGTTGATTTTACTAAATACCATACAACCATTGTACTTTTCAAGTAACTCCTAGAGTGTGGGTAAATGGTAATGATTTCTTTTTATGGCAGTGTTAGCTTTTCGCATATCAACTACTAATCTGACATCATTATCCTTAGGTACTGCTATTAATGGTGAAATCTATGAGGTGAGTTCTGTAACTGGTTCAATGATGTCGCAGTCAAACAATTCTTTCAACTTATTTTCAACCTTTTTTCAAACCTGGAAAGGAATACAGTGTAAATGTTGGGATGCTGGTTTTATTGTCTGATCAACCATTTAATTTGATTTTAACATTTTCCAGTCTGCCCAGTCCTTTAAATACTGAAACAAATTTAATTAGAATTGGCTCTTGTGCCAAAGAGATATTATTTACTGTAGTAACAGCACCTGGCATAGATAAGAGTCCTAACTGTCTGGCAGTTTCCCTACTCAGGACGTTGACACTATTACATAAACAGACAATAAAACCTGAAATGTTATGTGTAGACCCTACAGAGACATTTGAAACAAAACCTTCTATTCGTAAGGGGATTCTCAAGCAATATGTAAATATTTTCTTAATTTTTTAATTTAATATCTATAGATTTTTTTAAATATCCATATATATTCAAATCAATTAGATTGATACTGGCACCAGAGTGAAACAGAACTGAAATAGACTGTTTAAGCAAATAACTGCATCATATATGTGTTCCTTATTTGTCATCAGTACATAATTGTCCAAATCTGATTCTGTTTGTACTATTTCATACTTGAATGCTTTAGGATTATACTAAGCTTTAGTTTTGCATGTCTTTTTTTCTTTTTCTTTTCTTTTGTTTTTAAAAAAACACATACCTATAAAGTGGTTGAGCTTATGACAAAATGTGCATTGTTTTCCTCTGGCTGGACACTGTATATCATTTCTGTAGTGTGAATTATGACCACAACTGTAAAATTTTGATACGTTTCTAAATTTGAGGAGGGGCTCCTTGTAGTTTTCTCAGACATTTTATTTTTATTCAAAGTATTTATTTCTGGATTTCTTTTCTAGCAGTTTGTAAATTTCAACATTTTATTGTTCAATTTCTTTGGCCTGTTGTTCCATTTCTTCTGCCAATGCTGCTAGTTGAACAACTTGCAATGGTGTCAATTTTTTCTTTTCTTTTAATAATTGTCATCTAAGACATTGGGATAAACAACTTTCAATAAATTGGTCTACTACAGTCTCATCTGCAGAATATTCATTAAACTTGCATGTACATGCCAGATTTTTCTAGGCAGTAATGTAAGTCACTGAGCTTTCTTTTTGTTCATGCATTCTGGATCAGAATTGGTGTCTTTCATATGTTAAGTTTCTTTTGGTTTCAAAATGTTCATTCAAATAACCTCTTTTTATGCACCACAACAATGTTTCAGCTGTTGAATCCTCTAGTCTTCTTCACATCCTGGGTATGATGATAAGCTGCATCCAGCAGCAAGGCCTCTGATTGGGAAGTTTTGAGGGGCATGGAACCACCTCTTAATTGCCATTGTTTCCAGGTCCACCCTGGCCCGGGGTGGTAGCACCTGTTAGGGTCCCAGCTATGGGTAAATAATTTCCATCTCCCCCAAACTGGTTTCTGAATACTAAGAAAGTGTAAAGATGGGTTTTTATAATAAAAATACCAGCAATAAAAATTGCAATGTAGAAAATTCACATTCACAAAAACCGATTCCCAAAAACTACAAATTCCCCTCAATGAGGCCACCTGTTTGCCATGGGTGGCAACCTGTGATGCCAGGAGACAGAGTCCTGTTGACTGAGTGACTCCTGATCTGGTATAAAATGACCAGGAGTGTCCAGAAAAATGTCACTTCGGTCCCTACCTGGGATAGACAGGCGGATAAAATAGCTCAATCCATTCCATTCGGCTTGTCACATTGTGGCAAGGGCTAGTTGGGATGATAGATAATGGCTCTGACATGGCTGCAAATCCTTATACCATACTATACTTGGATAGATATGGTGGGGGAATGTTGGTGGTCATATCCACTTTCATAACAACCATACTGTCTGCATAGCTGTGGCAGATCAGGGCAAATGGAATTAGTCCCCCCCCGATAGCGTCCCTTAACAAGGAACACTGAGGTGGTTGGGGAAAACAGATGGTGAATATAAAAATCAAAATTATATGACTATCTCTTATAAACGAACCAAGAGACAACATGAGGTTTCTGAAATAGAAAGTGAATACGAAATATCAGAAAAAAAAAACAATTTCCAGCATTCATAGTTATAGAATCACTAGATGGTGAAATATCAAAATTGTCTTCTTTTGTGCTGCAAAGGGTTATATCGGCCATGGTTGAACCAAAATCTGTAAAAAAAAAAATAAAGAAAAATAATACACTTTTAATTCAAGTAAAAACCAAAAATGATGCAGAAAAATTACTAAAAATCGAGGAAATAGACAACTGTAAAGTAAAGACTTACCCCCACCAATTTCTGAATTCATCTAAGGGAGTAATAAAATGCCCAGAGCTGTCACTCTGCTCACCAGAAGAAATTAAAAATGATGACACCCTAAAAAAGCAAGGAGTAACAGACATCAAAAGAATTCAAATAAAAAGAAATGACACATCAATAAACACAAACACATACATTTTGACATTCAACAAACCTACTCTACCTAAAGATATAAAGATAGGATACTCAATAGTCAAGGTAGAATCATACATTCTTAATCCCCGTAGATGTCACAAATGTCAGAAATTTGGTCATCTAAAAAATCTTTGTACAAGAACATCAGTCTGTCAACAATGTGGGGAACTTCAGTCAGATCATGATGAGTCACCCTGTGAGAGGCCTCCTTTATGTCCAAACTGTAAAAAAAAAAACTCACTCAACAGACTAAAGAGTGTAACATCTGGAAAAAGGAAAAGGAAATAATATGAATAAAATACACAAAAAACAGGTTGAATCTTATTCACTTCCAACATCATATGCAAATACCACTAAAATATCAAATCACCAAAATGACATCCAAGAGAACAATGCAATAAGAAGCCAAGATCTTATAACTCTAATAAGTAAATTAAAAAGTCTAATAGAACTACTAAAATATAGTATATCACACACAAATCAAACTCCCATAGACAAAACAAATCCTATCCCGTCAAACAAAACCTCAAACAAAAAAGAATCTATATGTACAAAACAATTAACTCTGAAAATCACAATCCAAAATACAAAAATCTTTCAAGAAATAGAACCCTCTAAACATGCCCAAGAGAATCAAATGGTGCATAACAAAAAACAATCCATTGAAGAAAAAAAAATGACATAGATGAACAAAACTCTATCCCATCTCAAACCAGGAAACGGCCATCATCAAAAGAACCTAATGGAAAATCTAAGGAAACAAAATCAAATAAGCAAACAGAAACAAAAGACCTTGAAAGAACAAAACATGACAAGAAACAAAGTGTTAATAGACTGCAGAGCATAGAAATTATGGACACTTTACTCACTAAGTATAAATTGGACAAGCAAAAAAAAAAAAACAAAACACAAACTCTGGAGTCAAAAAAACACTATGAAAGTGTAAAAGTGGGTTTAATACCAGAAATACTTTTGTAAAAAAAAATATAACTAGTTATAAATTTTTGAAGGAAAAATTATTACCAGCAATACATTAAAAAAAAAAAATATATATATATATCAATAAATTATTTTGGAAAAAAATTACCAGCAATACATTTTATTTTTGAAAAAGTATTACCAGGAATACATTTTTGAAAAAAAAAATATTACCAGCAATAAAAATTTTGTTGGCATTAAATAACCGATTGAGGTTGATATACCATAAAATCTAATCAAACCAAACCAAACCAAAACCAAATGTCCAGTCTTCTTCAGGTGATTCCACCAATCATTCACACTAAATGTTTTATTTCCTGTCTTTCGTTGTTCCATTTGTAAGAAGAAAGTTCTCAGGAACAGTTTCTTGAACTGTTATTTTGTAGACCTGACTTATGGAGAGGGTGTTTTTCCGAAACCACTACAATCTATAACACTGTTAAAGTCAAGGGTTAACCTAGATATCTTTCCCACATATCCTTATAAACTTTGACTTTTATTGCTGACATGGATAATTCCTTCAAAATTGTTACATTGAAGAGTGGTTCTTGGGCCTTTTATATTTGAACATTATAAAAAAAAAAATGTTACAAATCTGATTAAATAAGAAATGTAGGAAAAAACTTTTCTCAATTTAACATTTTCAGTTAATTAGCTTTAAAATTTTTATCACTAAAAAAATAATGTAGAGTTGTTTTTAAATTTATTTTCATTTTTTATTTATTTATTATTTTTTTTTTTTTTGCCTTATTATATAAAAACAAAATCAAAACCAACATTAATTTGAAATTCTATACAAAACAGGTGTATATATATAATATATAATGTATATAAAAAATATTGTCTTAAGATGGGATTCAGCAATATTTGTATAGAGTAGAAAATAAAAATGGATCTGAACACAATTTGGTGGATAACTCATTTTCAGTTTCAGGCCTAACAGTGATGTGTGGCAATTAAATCACCTGTTTTCTCTGGTTATATATATTTGCCTATATATATATGAAAACAAATATCATCTCATTAAAAAAAATAACAAAAGCCAATGGCTGAAACAGTGTTTTCTAGAACTTTTGCTCTATGCAAACCATATTCTTCTCTTTTGAATTTAATTTTTGTTTTAAAGAGATATTACAATCTGCATTCCTCCGTATATGTGTAGAATCAGAAAACAGGTGGTCCAGTTGCATGGAGCCATATGAATATTGCCATAACTTTGGCAAAGCTATTGTAAGATATTGAATGAATAAGCCACGCCAATTGTGAAAATTCAAAGCTTGAATTGTAAAATCCTTTATCAAACTGTTTGGAACAAGTGAATGATTAACAATGAATTTCTTTTCATGGTTTTCAAAAAAATTCTATTCATTAAATCAATCTATTGATTTATAATGTTTCAACTTTATTCATATTGTCAGGAATTTTTTCAATTGGTGAAGGAAGCTTTAATCTTAAAAAAAATACATTCTGAAAACTTGATTTTATTTTTTTAAAATAAATTCAACACCTTTACATTTTGGCTATTTTAAGGCTTGCTTGAGCATTTATTTTGAAGAGAAGAAAAAGTCACATGTTAAAAAATCAGTCAAATCTGATCAGTTAAAAAATGTTGAGCCTGGTCATATATATATATATATTTATGTTGTGTATATATTAGGTGTGTAAATATAAATGTGTATGTATATTGTGTATGAGTGTATGAGAGTGTGTGTGTGTGTGTTCATTGTGTTCACTTATGTAAATACACTTGGGTAATATAAGACTATATATGTAATATATTAATATATGTATCATATATCCAGCCATGTGTAATATATATTATGTATATATGTTTGCATATATATTAAAATATATTTGTCACCATATTATGTCTGTGTTCAACAAAGAATATATACATATATTTTATGTTTATGATTTTCTGTGTGATTTATCAGTGGGGGTTTGTAAAAATATTCTGTACATTGAAAAATTATATTTTTATAAATGTTAAAGCCTTAAATAAAACAAATACACACAGGTTCATTTTTTGTGTAAAGAACTATTAAAAATAATAATAAACTTAATTAATTCTTATTCTAACAGAAATTAATGCATTTTTTTTTAATTCTAACTGGTGAAAAAAGTATTTGAGTAAGAAAAACCAATTATTAGAATAAAATAATCAATTAATTATATAACATTCTAGAATGTTCCATTAATGTTATCAGTAATTATAGTTAATCAACTGTTAGTGGTTATCAGAAGCATTCTGCAATTTCTATTCTTACAGTAAAGTTCTAATAATGTCCCTACATGTAAAATTGACTATTTCACAAAAACAACACATTTTGTCTCTTTGGAAAGATGGGAACAGCCCAGAACAATTTCTATGGACCCTGTAAAAAACAGGGTCTACAATTGTTCATTCATTTTCAGACGAGGCTAAAACTTTCAACATAGCCTCATCTGGGTCCCACAGGTGTCTGGAGGAAGAGTTTGATAAGAAGATCAAAAAAGGATATTCAACACGAAAGATTCAACAAAATCCACAGGTTGGATGAGAAGATCTGCAGGCCATCTTTGCATTAGTTAAAGTAACCAAGCCTGTAATCGGCCAAAAACTACCCCAAAATACCATGTAAAACAGGTTCTCAAGAAGACTCCACCTCTTGAGACGACACTCTGCCCTTTGGCATAAAATCGTTAGGGTTCCTCACCTGATCAGGCATTCAGTTTGGACAAGCACAGTGTGGAAGATAAAAATCAAAATACAGTATATTTGGTCCAATTATTTAAATCATGGAACATAGTCCACAGGTATGGTATAAAAGAATGTCTAAAAAGTTTATACAGTGATTAAGACTTTTTTTTTTTTTTTTTTTGCAATTGTAAAAGATAGATTTTTATTTCATTAACAAACTTTTTTTCTGTTTGAATTTCTAATTGCTGCATTGCACATAAGACTTGAACCTCTTTCTGTTTACAAACTTTTATTAGCTCTTTCATACCATCCTTTCCATTTTTTTTTTTTTTTTTTCAACAAATATATATATATGTGATGTATATGTATATCTGATGTCCAAAATAGTGCCATCAGGTTCTCTATATATAAGAGGTCAAACCTTGTTCAATCTAATGGCAGTTTCTCTTATATATAACACAGTTTCAAATCTTGCTGGAGAATTCATATTTTTCTAATAAGATTTATCAAATATTCAGGCCAGTAGATGAAAAATAAATATAATAGAATTTATATGTGTATGTATATCCATCAAAAATATAAAAATTTAAGTAATAAAATGTGTGATTAATAAGTATAAAAATCCATTCTTAAAATTGCTTTGTTTACGTTAGGATACAAAATTTATATAGGGATCTATATTTTGAGAATTGGGGAGGAAAATATGTGTCTAAAAACATTGTAATCTGTTGCTCCCCATATATAGTTTGTATGTAAGCAATCATATATAATGTTTTATCTCCCTTACATCCTTTTTTTTTTTTTTTTTTTATATTCTTGGGGTGGTGGGATGGTTGCCTCCTCATTCTCACCTGTCTGACCTTTATCTGTTGGCAATAACTTGTTAATTTTCTCTCTGTCTTCCTTTTTTTTTTTTTTTTTTTTTTTTTTTTTAATTATATAAATTTTTTATATATATATATATATATATATATATATATATATATATATATATATATATATATTTTTTTTTTTCTTATTTTTTTTTTTTTTTTTTTCATTGGGAAAAATGATAGGCTTTGGTAGCCTAGAGGTAAGCATCTTAGAGGCAACAGTGAAAAAATATGAAACTGACATTTCTCTCACTGGCTTACTACAAATGACAAAAGGATTTTATTCATCTTTTTTATTAACTTGTTTTCTTTTCTGCGAGGAAAGAACTTATTTTATTTTCATTTTATTTTTTATTTATTTTTGCAAATATTTTTGTGGGAGAGAGGTATTTTGTTTCAGGAAATGAATTTTTCATATAAATTGATGAAAATCTTGAAAGGTTTTTTTTTTTTTTTTTTTTTCAACTTCATAAGGTGAATTAAGGTGATAACTACTACTTTTGAGTATGTCAGCACCTGTCTCTCTTGTTGAGACCAACTTTTTAGAGAAGTATAGTTGTTTTTGTGTGTGTGTACATTAATATTCCATAATTCTTACGTTTTAAAAACTTATCAGTAATTATTTTACTAGAATGTTTGGCATATATATATATATATATATATATATATATATATATATAAATTTTTGAAAAATTGCTAAAATATAAAATATTTTGTGTGTTATTAAATATTATAGCAATTAAGGGCTGTATTTGATTTGATGGCATATAAGACTTAATTTGAGCAGAAAGATTCTTGTTCATATGTTTTATTTCCTCTAAGACAAGTAAATAAATGGAATCAATATTGTTAATAGAATTTAAACCTATTAGTAGTTTTTTTGATGAATTTATTACAAATTTATGAATTTCCAATATTTGTGTGGGAAAAGATGGCTTTTGTTATTTCAGTTACATTTCATAACCTTAAAAAAGATTTTTAATATAGTTAAAATCATTTTCATAGTTTTGAAAAGACTGGAAATTAAACAAACCTGCTCGTAAAGAACAAATGGGAAACATGAAAAGAAATTCTGTATATTTGTTAATTTTATTTTTTTTTGTATGTGTCTGGTGAATACTGGAATAAAAGTGAAGTATGATAGATTGATAAACATTTCCTTCGTGTTGATTCTGATTCATATTTGATCCCCCCCCATATATATATATATATATATATATATATATATATATATATAATATATATAAATATAATTTTGTGTGTGATTGAGATTCAAAACAGGGATCACTATTAGCAGGAGTCTTTTAAATATTTATGGGATCATACTGTGATTTATAGAAATTAAAATGTGTGTGTGAAATTAAGAAAATAATATTGATCTTTTATTTTTATTACCTTTTATTTTTATATACATATATATATATATTTTGTATATGTTAAAAAGTATATATATATATGTTTTGTATGTGTGTGTGTGTATATATATATGTTTTGTATATGTGTGTGTATATATATATGTTTTGTATATGTGTGTGTGTATATATATATGTTTTGTATATGTGTGTGTATATATGTTTTGTATATGTGTGTGTATATATATATATATGTTTTGTATATGTGTGTGTGTATATATATATATGTTTTGTATATGTGTGTGTGTATATATATATATGTTTTGTATATGTGTGTGTGTGTATATATATATATGTTTTGTATATGTGTGTGTGTATATATATGTTTTGTCCATGTGTGTGTATATATATATGTCATGTATATGTGTTTGTGCATATATGTTATGTATATCTCTATCTATAAAACACAGTGTGTGTGTGTGTGTAACGAATTCACGGCCGCAATTTTTGACAGATTTGCACCAAAATTTACATGCACATGCTCCAAGTTAGTGGGAAGTTCAAGACTGACATTGCATTTCCCAACTTCCATCGATAGTGGAAATAATTGATTTTTTCCATGGTTCTACGGCAGTTTTCATGTAGTTTGCAGCCATTTTGTACTGGCCTGAGTGAGAGCCTATAGCTGGCTGCCACGAATAGGCAGGAAGATTCTATTGGCCAGCATGAGAGCCAACAGCTGACTGACACGAATGTTAACTAGCATACTAGCAAAAAAAAATCGATAACTGCATTCGTCACAAGTCGGAAAAATTTAAATCTGCATGGCACTTTACTCCAATTGGCTCATTCGTTTGCTTAAACTCAACGTTGATTCTGATTCCGCAGAACTGGGTTGGGTGTGAAAAAAGTATTTGTTGTTAACATTCTTTTTTCATTCAGTTTTTCCAGTTACGAGTCCTTTTTTTAAATCTGATCGTTTTGTGTTCATTTTGTTTAGTTCTTTTTTCGTAACAGATTTAATGTTTAGTATAGAGCTTAGAAAAAATTCGCAGTGTGAGATAGGCAAAAATTTAGCATGTAGCAACATCAGCACGGCAAAGGCACTCCTTTAAAAGGCAAGGAAGGGCAAAAATATTTTAAATCAAGTGATAGCGATTGCTGTATGAGTCATACGATTTTTGAATCAAGCACAGGCAACATGGGCCATGCTGCTAGTATTTCTATAATCATTTCATACATATATATATATATATATATTTATTAAATATTCAAAGATATATACTTTAGATCTAATCCTATTTTATTTAAAATTAATGCTGCTAATATTTTCTATTGATAAATTAAAAGACTAAAATTTCTTAAAAATATTTTCTTATTGTTACATTAAAATTCTTGAATGAAAGATAAAACATTTATATATATAAATTCTTTCATATAATATATATCAAAATTACTTTGAATAACAGTGAATTTTTAAAATGATAATAAAATAATTGAAAATAATATGTATAATTATTTATATCATATTTACGCGATAAAATTTAAATTTTATTATTGCATTATTCCAAAATTTAAACAAACTCATATCAGATAGATATTAATGTATATAGCACAAATATATATTAATTAAAAAAAATTAGTATTAATGTATAATGTTATCTATAACTATATTTACAAGAATGTCGTTTTTGATAAAATCTAAAAAATAATCATAAATACATAAAAATGCGTATATTATTTGAAAATTCCTTTTTTTATATATTATATTTTAGCTAAATAATTTATTACCTAAACAATAATAATAAATAATTTTTTTTGACATTAAAAAGTTATTTTAGTCAATCTCCCACAATATGTTAGCATCTGGTCAAGAGAACCCTAACTCTATAGAAATAAACTCATTTCCAATCAAATTACATTCCCATCTAGATACCATATTAAAACATGCTCAAGCTTTATTTTCTACTCAATAAAGACAATATTTAAAATATAAAAAGATTCCAAAATACCAGCACACACTGTTTAAATCAAAATGTCTCTTGGCCAGAAATTAACATCAATCAACTGAAATTTTGACCAATCCAAAAAAATAAAAAGTCTATTTTTTTTGAGTCTATGTTCATTTAAAATTTCTTATAAGAAAACTCTGTTTAGAGGAGATGCGATTGTCTCAAAGTATTCAAACACAAAAGAAAAACATGGCTACATAGTTTTTCCTCCTATACTAAACACATGTTCAAAATCAACATATATTGGTGACTTTGAAACGAATCTTCATCAAAAACAAGATCGACTGTCTTTTGAATTTTCACTGATGATCAAAGTCTTTTCAAAACGTCGTCTTTTTAATGAACTAAAAGTATTTTTAAAACCTTTCACTCAACTAAAGTCTATTTTACCCCTTTTTGGCTTTTTTGAATTTATATACATATGTTTGCAAATACAAATGATTTATTTAAGAGGAATAACCATGTTTTCTTTATTTTATTATTATTTGGAATTCAGGGGTTCACATTTTATAAAAAACCTGGATAAAAACTACTATAATGTTGGAATATATTTTAAAACTTAATACCAAATTCATTTGTATCTAACCTGTAATAATGTTTGATATTTTTTTCTTCTTTAAGGAATGTTTATACGATCGTGGATCTTTTATTTCATATCCTTTGTAATTTTTAATAAATTTTGTCTTTTGTTATCTTTTCTTTCATATATATATAAAATTTTGTTATTGCTCACATGTTCATATTTATGGTGGAAAATATAAAATATAAATCTCCAAAATTTCCTATCCTTTGTACCTAAAAAATAAATTTTGTACTTTTGTTATCTTTCTTAAAACTTTAAAATCTTGTTTTTGTTCACATTTTTCAGTTTATGGTATTATATTAAAAGAAAAGAAATTGAGAACTCCACAATTTCCTATCCTTATATATCTTAATAAATTTTGTCTTTTATTTGTTATTTTCTCCCAAACCCTTTCCTCCATCCCTTTACACAAGCTCATTAAGTATGTTATGCATTGTTTTTTATTGTCCCTCTTGCCTTCAATCCATCCTATGAAAATTTGATTTTAAAATAAAAAATCCCCATTGTGCCCTATTAAAAATTTCAACTATCTCCTCCTGAAGTTAAATATGTTTCTTTTTTTCTTCCATTCTTCTAAAACATCGTCATTGCATTCATGTTCATTATATATTGGATGTTTTAGAAAATTATAATATAGAATTTTTTTTTGTCAATAATCAATAATAGATTGTTTTATTCAAATCTGCAATTAATATTATAAAATAGAAACCTTTTAATTAATTCATTAAAATATAATAAATTATAATTAAATAATAATTTATAATTTAAAAATTAATAATTTATAATAAAAATTAATAATTATTGATTAAAATTTATGTTAAAATTATTAAATAAAAATTATGTAAAATAAATTTATAATATAATTTTTTATAAAATAAATTTAATAAATATAATAAAAATAATAAAAATAATAAATAAAAAAAAATAAAATAATTACTAAAAAATAAATAAAAAATTTCAAATTAAAATAAAAATATAATAATAAAACAATATAATAAATAATAAAATAAAAAATTTGAAATAAGTAATAAAATAAAATTAAATATAAAATTTTTAAAATTTTAATTAAAACTTGAAATTAACAATATAAAATTAAATTAAAATGATTATAATTAAATCCTTTAATTAAATTCAGTACTTGTTAAATGTTATTGGGGACATTATTGCCAATTAAATTCCTTTAATCTTGAGAACAAAAATTTCAAAAAAATCTTCAATACTGCATGATGTTTTCTGTATAAAACACAAAAAAAAATAAAAATGAATAAAATCTATCTCAATAAATAAAAAACTGATTCAAAAGATTTCAGTGGACAGTCTGACATTTAAAAAATTATAGTTAAAAATATGCAAATGCATCAAACATAAAAATTTTTTCTTTTTTTTATTTGCATATTTACTTAATTTGTATATTTTTAATGGTTGAAAAAAAAAACAAACTTCTCAAAAACAGTGAGTTTTCATTTCACAAATTTGTAACAATTTTAAAAAACTGCATTAATATTCCTGTGTTGATCAAACAAATATCTTGGCAATAATAATAAGATTAAAATAACATGAAATTGGGAAGCAATTCAATATATATAATGTATAAAAATAAATCATCGCCATAACTATATATTTGTTCCAGTTAACAGCATGGTGGATGTATATGGATAGCATCAAATTGTAGAATTGGATTATTCTGTTGAATTTTATTTAATCAATTATTTCCCATATTCTAATTTTGAAATATATTTACATCTATCCTTCAAAATCCCACCAAAAAGGAAATACATCAAAGACAGAACTGGGTTTTTGTTGATTTTTTTATATATTTTGTATTGAAATAATTTTTCTGAAAATACTTAAAAAATAAAATATCTTTTAAGTTTTGTTAATATTTACAACAGAGAATTAATAGTCAAATTTTTATTTTTTTTTTTTAATCAGAAAATCATATAAAAATCCAAATGTTTTCCGGTAGAGAACTCAATTTGATGGTTCATATCTCTTCCCAGAACTTACTATAATTTTGTCCTATTAAAAAAACAATATTCGTCCATTCTGATGAATTTAAATTAAAGAAAATTTTAATTTTAAAAAAATCTAAAGCCTTAGATGGCAACTTTATATATAAAGAAATGGCAACCTAATGCATAAAAAATCTGCCAGATCAAAAAATGTTTTTTATTAGAATCTTAAATTAAAAATATTTAAAAACATTTTTGTTTTCAAAAATATCTGAATGCCTAATTTCTGTGATGAGCTGTGATGCATTGAAAGTATGTTATGGATGATTAATATATATATATATATATATATATATATATATATATATATATATATATATATATATATATATATATATATAACAACAAAATTGTCCAATTTTAAATTAAAATTTTGAACTTTATTGTATTTAGAAATTTTAAAAATATCTTACTGGAATTTTTCAAATTTTTAGAACACTAATTTAAACAATATTTGAACAATAAGATGTATTTCCTCTAATGCTAAAAATGATTTCACTTTTTTATGGTTTAACCTTTTTCCCTGGTCCAGGTTTCCTTTCTAACAAAAATTTTTTTTTATACTTATTTATCAGTCTCTTGATGATTCTTGAATGGAATTTGAAGAATTAAGCCAAATATGAAAGGTTCATTAATTACTTTTAATTTCAAAAAATGCTTTTTCTCTCACTATTGCTCAGTTGATCATAATTACAAACACACACAAAAAGAATTATAAAACTGTTCTCTTTTTAAATAAATAAATAAAAAAATTTATATGATTTTATAACAAATGGTCTCAAGATCTGGCTAAATGTCTTATCTGAAAACCTGGAAAAAAGAAACTTCTAGTTTAATGGGTTTTAGATATTAAACATTTTATTATAAACTAATTATCTCATGCTTACTTTTTTAAATAATTTGGACAAAATTGCTATAAATATATATAATATATATATATATATATATATATATATATATATATATATATATTCTTATATATTTTTGTTTTATAAAATAATGTCAATGTATATATATATATATATTATAAATTAACTGATTTAAAATATGGTTTTTCGCTACACAGGAATTACCATGTTTCAAAAACTGAAGCTAAAATCTTCAAATTTAATTATATAATTAAATTAAAAGCATTAGTTCTTCCATTTCATCTTCAAGCGAATTTTGGAATAACTTATTTTTAAATTTACTGAGTTTTAAAAAACATACAATTCATAATTTTTGTTTCCAAGGATACAGAGAAATCCAATCATTTAGACAGGGGTGGTAGCGTGTTCATTTTTATTAACTATTGTTGTATCAATTATGAGTTACGTTCAAAAAAAGAGGTTAAGTTTAGGTAGGGTAGGGGTGTATTTTTCAACAAATTATGACATCTGTTCAACACATGTCATCTGGTTTTTATCAATGACAAAAAGGTTTTCGGCATTTTTTTACATTAAATTTATATTTGTATACATAATGATTCTTTCTAAAAGGGGTGTTTGGATTAGAATACGTTATATTGAACTACAATTTTAAAATATTATTTTTAATTATTTTTTTAATAGACTATATTTCTTTTTAAAACAAATAAATGTAATAGAATTACTTAAATTATTTAAAAATTATTATTAAATATCAAATATAAGTATGTATATTACCATTTTTCCCATTTTTTTTTTTTTTTTTTTTAAATATTATTTAAGGAAAATTTTTGACAATGTCAGCAAAGAATAGCTATTTCATTTCTTTGATTCAGTAAATTTTTATTTTTATAAACTTAGTAATATATAGTTTCTCATGTATGCACAAAGGACATGGGTCATTTAATGACCTACATATTCTAGCTTTTCTTATTAATTTCCATTTTACTGTAGGTGATTTATTGGTTTCTTTTAGGTGCCAGAAATATTTTGAGAGAGATGTTTGATTTTTATATTTATTTATCCTAAATGAACTTTGATGTTGGTTGAATCTTTTTTGAACTCATGGCTTGTGCAACCTATATAGATTTTTATGTTTTCAGGATTTTCAATAGATGAGATATTGCATTGGTATACTAATGATTCAGTGCGACATTTATTTTTTAGAGGACATTTATGAGGGTTTCTACAGTTACATAATTTTTTTTTATTTTCATCTCTTTTTTATTTTTATTTTTATATAAATAAATTTTTTTGGTTTTGGTATAAGTGTTTATTTAAGATATTAGCATTATTTTCTTAATAATTTTTTCTAAGTTTTCAGTACAGCTGTAACTTAATTTTAGGGTATTTTTATTGAAAATAGTACTTAGTTTACTATCACTAGGAAAATGTTTAACTATTAATGCAAGGAATTTTTGTCCTAATTTGTTCTTTTAATATTTGGTTGTATGGGGGTGTATACCAAATTATTTTTCTACATCTGTTTTTCTATGCTTTCCATTTTCATTTTTTATATAAGTTAGTTTTGGGTTTTGTAGCCACTATCTTTTAGAGCTTTATTATAGGAATTTATATGTTCATAGAAAATCTTGATTTTTGCTGAATTTGTACTAATTCTTTTTTCTGATAGAATAAAGGTATATGTTTAATTATAGATGGAGGTTGGTGATTTGATTTAGGGTGTATATATATTCATTGTTTTTTTAAAATTCATGTATAATAATTTTTTTTAAATCTAATTTATATCTGGAAGTTCAAACTTTTTTTATTTAGTTTACTCCTAAATTTTTAATATAGGATTTAAAATTTCTATATAATATCTTTCTAATTTAATCTAAAATTAAATTTGGACCTAGAGTTTTTTATAATTAATAGAACTGTCAATCTGTAAATCCAATTTTAAATCAATTAATTTTAATATTATATATATATATATATATATTGTATAATATATATATATATATATATACAGAAGAATAATAAAGTCTACTTTGTGGCATGATTTCGTTCAAAGTACTAAAAATTTTCATCCATTTTCATATATATATATATATATATATATATATATATATTTTTTCAGGATATTTTCTGCTCAATATATATATTGTTATGGTGCTAACAAAATTTGTCTTAAACAATTCTTATTATCTAATTTTTATTATTATTTTATTATATTTTTTTATTATTTTTCAATTTTTTTTATATTAATATTATTACTATTTATATTTATTATATATTATATTTATCCTTGTTTTTCTGGGTGTAAAATTTCTTTATATATATAAAAAATATATATATATATTATATATATATATATATATAAATTTAAAATTTTATTAAATTTAAAATAGTTTTTAAATAAATATTTGCTCGATTTTAATAACAATTTTTTTTATATATTTTCTTAAAATCTCATCAGGAGACAATCTCGTTGGAATATATATTCCACATATATATATATATATATATGCATCTTTTGTATATTCTCAAAATTCCCACAAATTTAACATTAGATCATTTTCGATGACGTGAAAAATTAACTGTCTCACATCATTTGTTTGTAAAAATATGTATTTAACAAAATGTATGGTGGATGTTCAAAAATATTTCAGTTTCCATCCGTAAAAAGGTTGAATAGAGTAGTCTAAAAAATCTATTATTTTGTGTTCAAAAGTTCATGAATGTTGAGGTGCCAAATTTCTTGTAAAAATGTTCTCAATCAATTTTTTCAAAAAAAAATTATGTTTGTATTTTGAATTATTCAGTATTTGATTTTTTGATGAAAAAAGATTGGCAAATGGTTTCAACTGTTGTGGAACTGTTTGTCAAAACCTCCCCTTCATCACTTAATTAGTCAACTAAATTCCTTTAATTTATTACCATAGGCTCCAAATCGCTATAGAAAGAACTCATGTTCGATAATGACGTGATTGTCAAACCAATCAGTCCATGCAGTGAAACAGACAGTAATCATAATGTAACGAAAAATTGTTAAGAAAAAATTGGTTTTGAAAAAATTTTTAAAATACATTTATAAAAATTGTCTAAATAGAATTGGAATTTATACAATGAACTTTATTTCATATTATTTTTAAAAAAATAACCGATAAGTTTAATATTTTGTTGGCATGAAAGTTTTGTTGGAAATAAATCTCCTTTAAATTACATTTCAAAAATTTTAAATAATGAAATTCGTTCATTTTTTTATTTGTTTCAAAATTTGAAAATATTTTTAAAAAATACAAACAAGTATTGTTTTAATTTTTCATGTTTTATCTTAATTTTATTTTATTCTGTAAAATTATTATCTAATAAATTAATGATTATTATTCTTACAATTTACAGCAACAACTCAATTATTTCTTTGAAACTTCGGTTTTTATAAACAGATTTTTTTAAATTATTTTTGTAAATTATAAATAAGAAACAAATAAACTAAATGAATGGTAAATAAATTTGATACAAAAAAATAAGATAAAATTTAAATAATACTTTTAGAAAAAAAAATACAGACAGACAATTTTAAGACTAAATTCATTCATGATTTTAATTGTTTCACATTTGAAAATTTTTTTAAATCATATATCAACATTGTTTTAATTTGATTTTTATTTCAATTTTAATAATTATTCTGTTTAAAATTTTTGTAATCATTAAATTATTACTCAAATACATTAACAACTGAATTATGAAATATAAACTTACAAACAATCATTAAATAAACAAATTCAATTAAATGATGAATAAATAAAATAATTCTATGATGAATAAATTAAACAATTAAAACATATATAATAACAAATAAATTTCAAACAAGCAAATAAATTTAGAAACAAACAATAAAATAGATTTAAAATCAAAATAATACTTTCAGAAAAATATATACTGATACAAAATTTTGCTTGAATGTTTGAAGTTTTCTTTTTTATTATTTTGTTGATTAACAATTTAGTTATTTGTTTCCCTTGAACAAAAATTAAAAAAAAGAATATTTGTTGAGCTATCTACAAACATTCTTTGTAAAATAAAATTTTCTATATTGTACCCTCATCACAAGTGTCAACATCAAAAATTTACAAGCTCATAATTTAAAAAAACATTCAATGTTCTTTTTGCTTATTTTGCTAGTATTTTATTTTCCTATTTAAAAATGAAGAAAAGGATGATTTTTACTCAAATAGAAATGATTAAATTTTCTATACTGAACAAAATTTATAGTTTTAAATTAAAAAGAAGCTCATAATTCTATAACAAAATCAATAAATTAATCTCCTGAAAATAACTTCTTATTTCAAAATTTATTTTTTATCTTTCTTCCATATTATAATTCCAGATATTAAATTTTTGCAACTATTGCATTTAATTTTCTTAAAAACTGCATTACAGCAATAACCTATTAAGTATAGTATTACAGGTAGAACTTCTTTGCAATTATTAACATCATCCTCTTTAACATCAATTTTATATTTATATATATAACATTTGATTATTGTCACTTCATCCCAGTTTGGTTCTTGTATAAACTCTTTAAATCAATTTTAATGCATTGCCGATTAAATGGTAAGCATCAATTTTAAATTGATTGCATTTTAATTTTTTTTTCACCTTACTTGCCGTAAAAGATATTATACTGATCCCCACTAAGTTGTCGGTAAATGAAATTGCTTCAAGGTGTCAGTTTGAAATTTTCCTGGTAATATGTACAGCATTTTCAAAATCTTCTATGCAATACTTGGTCAGTTCTAGAAATGCATAGGTTGTATGATATAAAAGCAGTGAAGGTTTTTAATGTTAATTTTCCATTTCTTCCAGAAATGCTATTCCAAGATTCTAACCAGTCACAGAATACAGAGAAAAATTAAAATTTTCTTCATTTATTCTAATTGGATTACAATATTTATTTCTAACCTTTAACCTTTTTTTTAACATTCAGTATTGTCCACCAAATATAAAATTTGTTTATATATTCTGCAAATTCAGCAAAATTAAGCAAATATTTTCTGTTTTCTGAAGTAAATAATCATTGAATAGTGTATTCATTAAAAAATTGCAGAACTAAATTAACATTTTGCCTTTCAAGATTAGTTGGAGAAAGTGCCTTTGAGGTAATTTATAACAATATTTTCAAAATTGACTGAGATTCATGGGATGAAGTTTCTTTAAGGGTAGAAAATGGGGCACTTTGGATATTATCTAATTCATGATTTCCATTATGACAAAATTTGGGGAACAATATGCATTTACTTTGCATCTTTTAACCAAGCCAAATGTTTCTAAAGCATTTTAATATATGGACTGAATCAAAAAAGGAGAAAAAAAGGGTCGAGACTTTATAATTGAATATGGATATATAATTGAAAGCTTTGGTGGACTACAAAAGAAAGATATAGCTTTTTTTTTATAGAATTATTATCTGTTATGACTGATAACAATTGAAAGCCTATCTCCTTAAACCAATTATTATACGTTTAACTATGTCAAATAAATTCTCATCTTGAAGATATTTTGTTGGCATAACATGCACAACATCCTTATATTGTGAGAATACACTGCTAATCATAAAGCAAAAGCACTTGTTGCAGCTTCATTGCTGTTGCCAGATAAATAACAATATTACCACTCTTATAATCAAAATAAGGTTTTAAATGAATTTCATCAACAAGTAAAGATACTGTAGTGTCTTTCTGTCTAGGAATAACTTAAATTTATTTTTTAATATACATAAGAAAAATTATTATTGTTCAATCAAAGGAACCATATATGTTGATAATGTTAGTCTTTTAATGGTTGAATAGCTAGGTAAAATTATATTTATGCTGTCTCTTAACAATCTGTACCCTTTAGAGGAGCAGTTATATAACAATGAAGAAAATATAATTTTTTGTTGAATAATCAAGCTTATTTTGTGTCATTAAATTTAGCTATTCATATATAAATTTAATTGTTTTAAAATAGTTGTTTGATTATTCTTGCACCAATAGTAGAAATGACATTACCAATTTTAATATAAAAAACATATTTTGAAGTTCTGGTTTTACTGTTGTTCTGTGTCCATTTTCTTCATGTTTTCCATCAGAATTTCAAGATATTTTGATCTGTTACCTATTTAGGAATCTTATAGTCCCCTATTATTTTTCCAAATCTCTTTACAAATCTCTAAAAAAATCAGATTCAATTACAAGAGACAGATTGATTTTTTTGGATATGGGGATTTGATGATGCTGAATCTAATAAATGTCTCTTGCTGCCTAACAAAACTCCAGTAATTTCTAAATTAAAAATTTAATTTAATTCTACATCATTAATATTATGGAATTTCTTCTTCATTTTATATGCTAAGTCATCAGTGATTTTTTGATTTTAAAGCATTTTCTCTAGTCAGATTCTTTGTTGGAATTCTCTAGAAGTGGTCAATGAAGATAAATATGAAGGACAGTTTGGGAAAATTCTAGAGATAGTACCATCACAAAGATATATTTTATTTAGTTTAACTGCAATTGTGGCTCATGTTTTTTTTCAAAAAATGTTTTCTCTCCTTATGTCCTTTGGGTTTGAAAATGTAGTTCACATACCTAAAAAATTTTAAAAACCAAACCTATTTTAAATTCTTGTGAAAATCTAAAGAAAATCAATCAGAAAAAATCTACAGTAATATGAAGCATTAATAATTTTAGGAAAATGGAGAGAATTCAACAAAAGTTAGAATTATAATAAATTCTTTTTAACGTTTATTCATTTTTTAATTTAAAATGATGAATAAAAAACATTCTAATAAATAAAACAATTCTTTTTGTTAAATTTATAATAATTTTAAAAAAAAATTCAATTATTTTTTTATGCCTATAAAAAAATTCCTTTATGAATTTATATCAAATTTATTTTTTATAAAAATTAGATTTCAGCTTTTAAAAATTTCGCAACTTTGTTTTTAATGTTTTGTGAATTATAAAGATATGAAATTATTTTAATCCTCAAAGTTTCAATTGAGTTTAATAACTTTTTAAACAAAACTTTGTTTTAAAATGTGTTTGTAATTACAGACATGAAATTAATTCAATTAAAGTTTCATTTAGTCATGAATAAAACAATTCTAAAAAATCGTTAAAATTATTAGAATTATTTTTATATATATAAAATATTCCTTTAGGAATTCATGGATGAATTTATGTCGAAAATTTCTTTAAAGTTTATTTCTTAAAAAAATGAGTTTTTTTATTTTTAAAAAAACACGTACGAAATGAATGTCTAAACTTTCTCACTAGATTTATGTCTTATTAACTTTGTTATGAATTACAAAGTCATGGTATTAATTTTATCATTAAAGTTTCAATAAAATTTACTTATTTTTAATACAAAAATACTCACTCTGCTGAATTTAGTAGGTGAAAATGATCTCTTCTGATTTTACGAATCAAACATCAGATAATTTTTTTTATCTTCAGGAAAAGAAAATACATGTACTTTAGGGCCGTTTTTATAATTCCTTTTGCAATTTGGTAGAACACATCTATAAGGCATTGTTTTTGCTTTAAATTAATTCAATATTTAAAAGAAAGTATTAATAAATAATTTAAAAAATGCTGCCGTAAAAAAATCTGATACAAAAAACAAACGACACGCTTCTTGAAAGTCGGACTCAGTATGATGACGTCACATTTCTCCTTAACCCAATGAAACGGGCCTTCTCTATCGGTAGTCACGACCCAGCCCAGGGATTGAACTCACAACTAACAAGGAATCAGATATATTCGCACCAACACTTTAATCCACTCCAATGGTGGAATTTTAGAGCCTTAATCTGAATACCTGCATTCAGTTGGTGGAATTTTTGAGTGTTCTATCTTTCTTAATCAGAGACTCCCAGATAATTTTCATCTCTATGCTAGGTCTACTGAGCAGGTTTTGAGAACCTAACAAGTGTGTTGATTGTTTCAGTTCTAGTGTAGTTCTCTGTTATCTTGACTTCATTCCACAGGGGTTGTTAAGGCATGTCAGAATAATTCCTATTCTCAAAAAATACAACATAAATTTTCAGTTGAGATATCAACAAAGATTTTTTTCTATAACAGTGAGTCCAGTCAGTACTTAGATATGGGACCACTTGGCAATATCGGGTATTGTAAGCAGTCTCCAATAATCAGATATGTTTCAGCTTTAAATAAACCACAAGCTGTTGATAAGCCGTAAAAAAAAAAACAAATCAATCTTTTGTAGTTCACAGTTGTGGCTGGTGGGTTATTAACATTCTGTAGAGCACTTTGTTTGTTGAAGATCACTCCAGTTGCCGAATCATAATGTGTTTGAATTTTTTCAGTTGTGCTATCATGTCCTGCTTGCACAGAAACTGAAAAGACTATCAACATAGGCATTAAATTCTCATTTGTAAGTTCTAAGATACTCTCTGCCTAACTTTTCTCTGGAGTGGTTGTTTATATATCTGTCTCTTTTTATTTTTATTAAATTCACCCCAAGCTAGGCAGTAAAGCCACTAAGACACATGGAGTTACTGAGCATGAAAGACAGAAAATATTATGAAGGAGTGAGAATAATGGAAATGTAATCATAATCAGGAAGACAGTAGGTAATGATTAACACTGCATTTGAATTTTTGAAGATGAAAGTTAACTGAAAAGCATGGAGTCAAAACAGTTCCACAAGTGAGAAGTGTGAGAAAAGAAACTGTTAGCAGAGAACTTATGCTTAAATCTAGCCAATTCAGCTGTAAACTGATGAGACCTAGCTACCAATCTAGTACTGTGCTTAAATTCATATAAGTCTATTTATATATAAAGAAGAAAGTTTGAAAAATTACCATGAAAGTTTATTTTACAGAAAAGGCAGAGGGAAGTAACTGCAGTGGTGGAAAAGTGACTGAAGCTGAAGTGCCAGGTCAAGACCAATAATATTACTGATTCTCCTTTGGATCTTATCAAGAATCTCAAAATAAATAGCAGGAGCACCAGACCATATGTGGCAGCAGTATTCTAAGTGCATGAGCAAATGGTCGACTCATAGATATGTAAAATAGATTCTGGAGAGAAAAATTGTCTAGCATGACATAGTGAACCAACTTTCTTAGCAACTGAACTAGCAGTGGATTCAATGTAATCTTTCCACTTCATGTCGGCCGAGAATGTTAACTCAAGAAGGCATAACGAGTCACTCTCCTGGAGGTTAACATCGGCCATTCGGATGGAAGGCAGAAAGGGCTCTTTGTTGTGCAGATCATTCCCATAATACAAAAAAATATTTGCAGCTGGAGTTTGCATGATTTTTGTTCAAAAATCCCTGGATGATTGATTTCCATCTTAACCGACAGATTTAGCTCTCCTTGAAACTTTTGTTTCACATTGGTGAAAAATATTCTGGCATGATCCTGGGAGAGACCAGCATTACACAAATAATTTGAAATTATTTTAACTCTAAATCTGGTGAGCCATCAAAAAGATTAATTCTTATAATTAAAATGAAGAATCCAAAAGTTGTGTTATGTATATTTAAACATTAGAGCTCACTCATTAGAAAGTGTTAAAAAGGATGTTTATGTATCATTTTGAAGCAAGGCAATAAAGCCACTATCAATGGGTTGTGGTTTTATTTTGTCTTGGTATTCACCCTTACAAAATGTGAAGTGTTATACAGTCTAACAATAACAGTTTAAAGGATATGTCTAGGAATATGATAACAGTTTTACTTAAACTTGAAGAAGTTAAAATTTTATATGATTTAAATGCAAAAAATCCTCTTGGGAGTCGGCTCCTTTTTTGAAGCAGTGCATGGAAGAAGCTGCTTATAAAAAACTTCCAAGATTTATCATTTCCTTATACAAAGGGATTGAGGGTGATTAGTGTCAGTGTACATGGCAAGGTGGGTTTTAGCTGTTAGGATTAGTGTTTGTGGAACTAAAGAATGTAGCTTGTCAGAACATTTTCCATGGAAATAGTAATAGAGAGTCTTGTAACAATTTGTCTATCAAAAAGAGGTTGTACAGTGTAAAATACTTCCCCATCCACAAGGCCTAGCAGAATATATCTCTAAATACATAGCAGAAGCT
Organism: Acanthosepion pharaonis; assembly: GCA_903632075.3. NCBI lineage: Eukaryota > Metazoa > Mollusca > Cephalopoda > Sepiida > Sepiidae > Acanthosepion > Acanthosepion pharaonis. The sequence goes on along the minus strand of CAHIKZ030002865.1, from coordinate 43,519 downwards.
CCATCTAACCAGGTGCTTCTGCTATGTATTTTTAATTCAAAGAAGAATCCGCAATGTTATCAGTCCGGATCTGGCATCTTGGCCTCAGTCTCTTTCCCATCTCCGTAACATAAATTTCCTGTGCCTTTTCTATAAATATTTTCATGGTAATTGTTCTGATTCGTTTCCCTCTTTTGTACTTCTACTTTATGAATTTAAGTGTACTGCTGGATTAGCATAAATTCATAATCTCATCATTTTACAGTTTCATTTGCTAGATCTAAACAAGTTCTAAATAACGACAAGATTCTTCTTTTAAACTTCAAAAAATTAATAGAAAATAGCCTCTTGTTATCCTGTTAACTTTGATCTTCAAAAATTTAAAATGAAATATCAAAAACAGAATCTTCTGTCTTCTTAATTCCTGTTCTTTTAAAGAACTCTCTCCTTACTAATGTTTTTAAAGAAATCTCTCAATTCTTTTAGTTAAGTAAAACCTTGTATCTTAATTCTTGGTTACTTCTATAATTTTTTGGGATGAGGATAAATCAAATTTACACTATCTACATTCAATGTTGATAGTATAAAAAATACAATGTATTAATGGTTTAATTCAGTATTTTGTATGCAGAAATCATTTGAAATGCTAAACTTGACTATAACAAAAGTAACTATTAAGAAATAGAAACATCTAAATTTAATAAATTTTTTAGTCGGAAACAGTAAAAAAAATAATCTGAGAAGATTTATTAGTAGATCTGAGCCTTTACGTTGATTACTTCATTGGTATTTGTTTATACATTTTTTTGTATGATGACAATATATGAGTTAAATTAATGTGGTTATTCATCTTTTTTTGTTAAGACTTGCTTAAAATCTGTAATGAAACTGCTTGTCAAAATGTTTTGTCATTTAAAGTCATAACAAGTAACTGTCCTTTATTTCAGACGAGATATCGGCTATGTTGCAGACAGCATCACCCTTCCACCTTTAAAGCAAACAGTTGGCAATCGAGCTGTGGAGCGTAGAAAACGAACGCAAATTCTCCAGAAAGAGCGGCTCCGACGTAGTGAGGTTTTGTGAGCTGCAATGAAGTTACCACAATTCCTGAACTCAGGCGATATACCACTTTTAAAAAAGACTTTTTCTTCTTCTCACACAAACATTTTCTCCTTTCTTCTTTGTACTTTTTTTTATGACTGCTTGCTCTTTGTAAAATTCACTCAGAAAAAAAAATCAGCTTCAATCTTGACCAAAAAAACTGTCACCTGCTATTATGAAAAGAAAAAAAAAAAAACAGTTTTGGTTAATTTATTTTGCCATTCAAATTTGAAAAAGAATATGAAAAGTTCTCATGTGTTTTTCTTTCTTTTTTTTTTTCACTATTTCAAGTTATTGGCTCGGAATGAAATCTTAGCAATCCAAGTTCAAATTCTCAAGTTCATTACATTCACTTATCCACAAATGCCTTTGGGAAAGGTAGAATCCATCTCTTCTCTCCATCAGCTATGGGTTAAATAGCAAGGCAGACTGAGCTCTCTAGCTGTGGTTGACAGCCAGCTTAAGAGAAAGAAAACATATGTGATCCTGGTGTAGCATATACTATGCAGCCCCTGACAAGGTCATAAATTTCACAATAAGTATAACCTCAACTATAGTTGACCTATGTCTGTGTCAGTCTATAATTATCATAGTAAAGACCAGACATAGCATAAGCTTTATATATATATATATATATTTAAAGATATTTTTGTAGGTACAAAATTTAATGATCGAAATAAAAGTGTAAAATTTAATATTACAAGACATATTAAAACAATATTAAATAATAAAAAAAAACACTCAACAACAGTGTAGAGATCATCACTTCTGAACTCTTCAACTTTACTGCGGATAACTGAATTAACAGTATCAAGCGGATAACCCAAATTACATAGGGTATCCCTAATAAAAAAATTTTTATTTTGTTCAGGAAAGGCTCAGAAAATCTTTTGCTCTGTGGAGGAGGGTTTTGATAATGTTGATCTTGCGCTTAGTGGGACAAAAAAAGTCCCAACGAATGTATAACCCTGCAAAGTAAGTTTTCTGTAAATGGAAGTAAGAAAACCTGTTCGTACATATGTACTAATACATAGTAAAAAAAGTGCTGCCAAATTGATGATTAGACTGGTTCACCGTGTTGGCCCGGTCACACTCAGGTATTTCATCTGAAGGTTCTGGAGGCGCTTTACATCGGGTCCCGCAAGCCTTCTTTGTGCAAACAACATGAGTGTTTGCTGGGACTCGCTGTCATCTGTCTCTAGTTCCTTCTGCATATATACAGGTATATATATGTACATATATGTATTTTTTTTTTTTTTTTTTCCCCACCTATTCTGATTGTACCTTTCTCTGTTTTAATTTTGAATCTCCCGTGGAAGCCTGATGAGCGAGAGCGAAACCGGTTGCCTCCCCCACCCTTGTTGTTGAGTGTTTTTTTTTTATTATTTAATATTGTTTTAATATGTCTTGTAATATTAAATTTTACACTTTTATTTCAATCATATATATATATATATATATATATATATATATATATATATATATAATATATTTTTAACTCCAAAAAAGAAAATAACGATATTTGTTTTTATTAATTTTTATTTCTAAATCATTTTTATCATTTTTTTATTTACCATCACCATTCATAGTACTGAAACATTCCTTTTATAAACACAGCAATGTGAAATAATAAAATATTTTTATTTTTAAGTATGCTATATTTATTAGTAAAAAAAAAAAAAATATCAAAAATGGAACATATGAAAATATAAAAGTTGACACTGAGGTCAATGTAAGAATTCTTTTTCATGTAAAACTGAATGCAGTCTTCAGGCCATTTTTCTGTTTTGACTCAACTATTTAAAAAACTGGTCAGTGGTGCATTATGGATAGAAAGGTCTATTGTATTATTCTAATGGTTATTGATTTGAAATATATTGTTTCAAATTTTTATTTTATAGTTGGAATAATTGTGGATCTGAATGCAGTTAATTTGTTGTTACATATTATTATTATTATTATTATTATTACATTTAGCTAGTTGCCAAACACAGCTATAAAATAGCTAATAATAACTGCAATAGCTCAAGTCTCATTTAATGGAAACCAAAAATTTAAAAAGAAAAATGCCAAACACTCAATAATATCAACTATGAACATTTGTTCAATATACTGACTATGATTGGAATATAAAACATCCACCTATAACTCTAGATATATACATAAATTAATCCATACATTTAGTTAAAAGTAAAATTAAAATCATCCTTTATAATGGCTTAAAGTATAGCTGAAAAGAGCGAATGTTTGGACAATTTGGACATTTTTATATTCATAAAAAAAGAAAATTATAAGAACTCAAGAAAAAAAAAAATAAAAAATTAACTGCAGTACCTTGTCAGTTGTTTTAATGAAACTTGTATAAAATTATGATTGCTTTCCAAATAACATATACACAAATTTATTTCTTAAAAACCTTTTTTATAAAAATAGGCAACCAGGAATATAACAATAAATGGAAAATCTTTTTTAGTTTTTCTTTTAATTCCTAAATTTTTTTTAAAAAGGGTGGGGGTAAGGGAGTTATGAATCAACCATTTTACATATAAAAAATTTTCAAGGGGGTTTGTTAAGTTTTGTTAATTTCTTTTCAAGGTTGTCATTTAGGATTTAATAAATTCTGGCATGATATTGTATTTTTAATCAAATTAATAGTCCCATGAAAGGAACATGGCTAGAATTCAAGTTGACATCCCTCATTTAAAAAAAAAACAAAAAACTTTTAGCACATTATTTCCATTGCTGAATAAGGTGAGATAATTATTGGGCACCAGATGTTTTATGAAAAGTGAACCCCTCTTTCAGACCTTTTTTAACAAGTCTCAAGAAAAAAGAAAAAATAAACCACAGAAACCATAGCTCTGTTGTTATTCACTCCATTGTTGTAACATCAAATCAAAGTTTCCATATATTTTGTCTTCTAAATTTTAATTGATATAAATAAATCATCCAATTTTTTTTCCTTTATTAGGCTGAACAACCCGATTTTATGAATATAATAAAAATTTGCAACTGATATTGAGGTTGCATCTCCTAAATTGGAACAACCTTCTGCCTTCACCCCGGATATAAATGTTTATAAATATTGGTTTATAAATATGTCAAAAAAAATAAATTGATTTAACATTCTGTTAGTAAAGTTTAAAATTTAGAACCATTTAAAATATACTTATTCTTAGGTGTCAAATAGACTGTAAAGAGGTTGTTTATTTTAAGAAATTTTACAACAAACTCCAAATTTATTAAGACTAATCATTTATTCTTTTTGTTTGAATTTATTTCAAACCCATTTGAATGGCTTTTGAAACCCACAATTTCATTATCTATTTTTAAATTTATTTATTGCATATTGCATGGATTCTGCTTTCTATTTTTTTAGGACCTAACCTTGTAACCAGGCACCTAAGAGAATAAAGAAAGAAACCAATTTAATTAACCTTTTTTTTAATATTCATTCAACAAGACAAAGAGCCACTCAAAAAGAAAAATTACAAATCATCTGGTTGTATATTTTTGACCAGGAAATAAAAATGTATGTATACAAGGCTAGAAGAAATTGTTAACCCTCACTTGAAGAGGTCTAAGATTTGTAGGATTTTTGTCAATGTCCTCTTATACTTGTTTTATGAAATTTTTTTCTTTTTAATTTTTGTTCAAGACTAAATTACTTTTTTAATAAATGGAATATGAATTTCTTTTTTGATTTGTCCCAAATACATGGCATGGTGGGTCTTAATATACATATATATATATATATATGGAGCATAAAAAAATATCAGAACATTTTTAATGGAAATAACAAAAAGTAGTGAAATTAAGGTTTCAATATTTATTTAATCTTTAGGAAAAAATTTTAACATGGAGAATAGTTTATACCTTATAAGGAATATTTTTAATCTGATATTCCAAATAACAGAGACATATTAGGAAGAATCAGACACTTACTGGTGTGGTACAATCTTACACCCTGAGGTAATGTAATATATATTATTTTATATATAGCATAATTATGAAACGTAATTTTATAAATCAAATGGAAATTTCTATACTTTTGGCCTTTGCCAAAATCTAAAAATACACTTGATAATTTTTGAACGTTCAAGAATTGAAACTTTTCCAATTTTTAAGATGAATCATATTTTTGAGTTTTAATTTATTCTAAAAAATTGATCCCAGTAGATTTTTTTTGGGACTATTTTTTTCATTAAAATTACAATGCATCAGTGTGAAACTCTTTTTTTAAACATGAACATTATTGGTTTTTTCAGTATTGAACATTAGTCCTTTCTTACTGAGTTTACCAATCTTTGCAGTATAGTTATACATAACCTTATACAAATCAGCCAAAATTTTTGAACCTATCATCAATAAATGAAAGTTGTCAGTCACCATGCAACAGTAACAACACATTAGCAAAAAACATTTTAAACATTATATATATTATAAAAATGATAAAAAAATAAATAAAACTATAAATATCCATAAATTTTTAAATCATTAAATGTTTTATCCGAAATTATTTCATGTTTTATTTTGGTAAATGTATTCATTGGGTGAAAGGGATGTTTTTTTATGTTCATTTTCCATTTAAATGTCAGTGAAATTACAGATGACCATTTTAAAGAACTTTTAAAAGCCTTGACGAAAAAATGTCTTTTGTTAATAAAGTGATATATATGTACATTGGAATCATTGAATTTTGATAAATTCATCATGAAATCAACCACCTTGGATATCTTGAGGTTCTTTTGAATTCTCAAAAAGATTCCTTAAAATAATCTTATCCATAAACATTTCTCAACAAATTCTAAAGGTCTATCTTTTTTTGTCTTAATAAATAAAACTTTAGTGACAAAGGCTTTGAATATCAATGCAAATTTTCGATAAAAACAAAAGATTGAAAACTAAGTAAAAGAAAGATATATATTAAGATATGACCTCATTTATAAAAAACAATGTCAAAATTTTCTCTTTAATTTGGTTGGCGAACTTCCTGAACAATGGGATCCAATTTAAGAAAACAACCAAAAACTGTTTTTAATGCATTAATAATAACTTGTATATTTCTTTTTGATACCCAATTCTTAAAATCCATTTATATAAACAAAATTGCATATTATATTCCATTTTTTATGTGTGAAAAAAAAATTAAAATATTCATAATATATTATAACAACATTATTAAATAAATTTAAATATGCTTAACCCAACATATATTTATAATATTCCGTTTAAATCATTCAAAAAACTTTTTACAAACAACTATTTGAAAATGTGAAGAGGTTAATCAAATTACATTCAAACTTGGTGAAATTACATATTTTTCAAACCAATTTGAGGAAGAAAAAAGAATGAATAATAAAATATACTTATTTTTTTGAAAAAGATTTTTCCTGAATTTGCTTTTCACTCCAAATGTTCAAAAAAAAACGAATAAAAGTGGAACAATTTAAAATTTTTATTTCATATTCGTAATTAAAATGTTTGTTAATTTTAAAATTGATAATTTTGTCACCTAATCATTTTATGTCATAAACTGCTTTTTTAAGAAACCCAACGTGTTTACGGGTGGGCGAATATATCCATTAATTTAAAATATTTGTTTCTCGCAACAAATAAATTACTAAATAAATATTCAACCGTTATTAACTTTAGATAAATGTAGTCGTCTGAAACCAAAATAATAATAAAAAAGTTTTTTAAAAATAATTTAAAATACAGATAAGAATGGTAATTAACAATAAAGAAAAAAAAGTTAGATTATAAAATAATAGTTAAATAAATATAGAATACTCCCATGATGCATCAGAACTAGCGTTTTACCGCCAAATGAAAACTTTCTCATTCCGTTTTTTGATGGCCAACGAAAGCAGAACGTTCTGGACAATTCTCTGATAAAACATAAAACATTGCCATCAACAAACAAAACTTTATTCCTGCATACATATGTTCTTTAAAATATACAATCATTTCTCTGAAATGTATACTAAAGCATTTTATCGTCTTTGTCTATGCTTATTTCGTTCTATCTCATATGTGATTTTGTTTGTAATATTGTAATCCCATTTTTATCTGATTGCCTTTTTAACCTCCATTTTAAAAATATATATATATATATAAACAAAAATATACATTTCAGAAAAGCCAATATACCATCAAACAAATTCATATTTTTAATAAATGAAATTTTTACATATGGTTCAGATCATTTTCAGAATTATGGTCTAATTATGAGCGATTGCATTTTCATTAATATATGTAAAACATCTGTTTCAATCACCTAATCACCCGGCATATTCTCAAAAACGAATTAAGTTGAAAAATAACAGCCATAAACATAATTAATTTGTTGTCGTACTGTTCCTAATTTAATTAAAAGCGGTGGCAAACAAAATTGGCCCACGTAAACGACGGGTGTAAAGAAAATGGAATAAACTTCACTAAGGCGATATTTTATATTTTTGCTTTTATATAACAGCAATAAAGTAGAGGAAATAAAGACATTAGAATTTGTGTGGGTGATACACGTGTGTGTGTGTAAATTCAGTCCCTAAGGGCAAAGATGTCTCCATACTCAGGAACTAGGTCCCATTTGCTATCACTCCTACCGCATGCTAGAAGAAGAAAAAAAAGAAAAAAGAAACAGGAAGTGTCCCGTTTTTATAGTTGTTTGACAGCGCCACCTAACGACTTAATGAAATTGGCAAAGCTATGTGGGGGTAACCGACACACTTAACCCTAGCGAAGGATAAGGCCCAAGTAAATTAGAAGGTTAAATCATCAGATATACGAATAGTTTTGTTTATATACAGTGCTGTTCGATAAAAGTAACTCAGCTGATTTTTTTTTTTTACTAAATGTTCTCTTTTCCGATGAAACGAAAGTTGAGCTAAATTCAAAGGATAAGCGATCTAAAATCCGAAGAAGAAGCTTTGAAAGCTCTTTGAATTTAGCAGTAAGTATTGTCAAGCATCCGTTCAGTATAATGTTCTGGGGATGCTTTTCTTTTCATGGAACTGGTTTCTTAAAACCTATTGAAAAAGACCCTCAGGAGTGAGCAGTACAACAGAATTTTAGAGTCTTGTCTGCTCCCTTCTGCTGAAAGGGTGCAAATCGACCCCACCAAGCTCATTTTTATGCAGGATAATGCTCCCTGTCACAAATCAAAATTGATGAAGGAATACTTTGGTGAGAAGCAGGTGAGTGTTATGACATGGCCGCCCCAATCTCCTGACCTCAACCCCATAGAAAACTTATGGAGCATTATAAATTACAGGCTCTCGAGAAAGCAGTTGAGCAACAAATAGGATTTGATTTGAATTTCATATCCGAATGGAATTCAATGCTTGGAGATGAGATTTGCCAGAACCTAATCAAGTCAATTACAAAAAGGGTTGAAAAGGTTATTCAAAATAAAGGAGGACCCATAGATTATTAAATATTTCGAACTATATTACCTATTATAAATAAATTATACCTCTATTCTTTATTTAAAGCTGTTACGTTATGTTTCTATTAATTACTAGTTGCAGGAAATAAGCGAGTCACTTTTTTTTTTGCACAGAGTTTTCCCTAAATTTCATTTATATCCAAAATTATAATTATCAATAGAATACCTTAGGGTGAGTAAACTTTTTTTACTAGGTGGTCGGGAAGGGTCTTTTTATATTAGTAAGATTAAAAATTAATTTTACCCCAAAAACAATAGGACGTAAAAAAAACGATAGTAAAAAATTAGGTGAGTCACTTTTATCGAACAGAACTGTATATATTATAACCTATTAGGCTCCTCGAGGTGGTGTAATGGTTAGCAAATTTGTCTCGCTAGAACAATTATAGTGAGTTCGATCCTCACTGGCTGCCCCATACTTTTTTTGTGCCACATCTAAGCTACGTTTGGAAAAATCCTATTAATATTCTATTTAAATTGTACTTGGCCTTCAGTTACATTCTGGCAATAGCTCATAAATAATAGACTATTCCCGCGTTTTGATTGTGTGCAAAGAGGGAAAAAGGCATTAAATTGCATCAGTGAGAAAATACAAGAAAGAATGAAGGGGAGATAGGAGTTGAAAAGATTAATCTGATAAGAACAGGTACTTCACTTTGACTTCAGCCAAAAGGCGAGAAATTTTTCATCGTGTCCGCGTCGCTACTGAATGTGACACAAAGGTCAGTTTAAAGTGGGTTTAACGGCAATAGCGTTGAAAAATTGCTCAATCCCTCGCGACACTTCACCTTTTAGGGATGCCTCAGGCACTAGGCATTAAAAAGATGCCTCCCGAATGAGAGATTCTGTAGAACAAGACAAGGGAGGGGAATACAATTATTTGAATCTCCCCCGAGCCAAAAGGCCGAGAATTGATGGCGACCGCAATAATAATATGATTTTTTTAGCCGCGCAGTATTCAACTCCTGAAAGTGAGAAAGCAATCATCAAAAAATTACCATAAATTAAATTAAATGACATTATTTTAAAATTATTATTAGAGAATTGTTTGTAAGACTGGAATTTGTCTAGAAAGAAGAAAATAAATAAAGGAAAATATAAATGTTTAACGTCTCCTGCCAATACCTAATAAATAATAGCATTATTCCGTTTTAAAACGCGTGGAAAGATGGTAAAAGACACTACTTGGTTTCATTTTTTCTCAAAATGAAAGAAAATGAAGATAAAAATATTTAACAGCTGTTTCAATAAAATGGAAAAAATTGAAATTTCAACTCTTTCCTTTTTACCCACTTCTTAAAATAACGACCAATTTTTTTGTTAAATTTGTTAAAACTCAAATATTTAACGTCGCGATAGAGAAATTCGCACAGATATTTTATTGTCGGATAAACCTCCATGAGCTTATTCAATCAACTTAAAGAGTTGAAAATTAAAATTCATTAAAAAATTTAAATCGGATAATCGTGAAATTTTCAGCTTTAAAACATTAAATATATATATGTATATATATATATATATATATATATATATATATATATATATATATATATATATATATATATATAACGTAAACAGGATTTTGTCAAATTATATTTTATAAAACAAGTATAATCGTCCTTTAAATATGGCTCATAAAATTATTCAAGTGCTTAATATTAGAACGGTTATTTCTTGAGGCTAAAACCTGGTGTCAAACAACGAATCAAAGATGGTTTTATGTATATAAAAATCACTTAACGAAAAGATAAAAAAACGAACATATCAATAAGATAAGGACAAGACAATAATTGGCTTTAAGAATGTCACAATATAAATTTAAGATAAATTAACAGTATTATATAAATGTCTTTTTGTAAAATAAAATATTTGAGGACATTTATGAACATAGATTAAGAAAATTATTCAGAATTTCGATGTGCTTTTAAAGAAGGTAAACATTGTAATCATTTATTTGGTTTTATTCAGACTATTGTCTTTGTCGCCATATTTCTTACAACGTTTCGGCCGTTGTACTCTTTGGAATGTCGAACTGAACCTTTACTTTTCTCACGTGCCATGTTTACTGGATGTCAGTTATTAGTTATTAAAATTAATTCCAATCCAAATATCCCCAAAAGATTAACCGGGTATATTAAACTCTCACTCTTTGGGACATGTCAGGAGATCTAACCAAGTTTACATAAGTGAATTCAGGTTTGTGAATTCATCATGCTTTAAAGACGAAAAACAGCGTAATCATTTGTTTGGTTTTATCCGGACTATTGTCCTCATCTTTGTCGCCATATTTATTAAACGTTTCAGCACCATTTTGCATTCTTCAGGTGGTTTGAATGTCGAAATGAAACCTTTATTTCGCTCACTGGGGTAAACTGTTCTAGTTCCAAATGCCATGTTTAATGGATGTCAACTTCAGTTATCTACTCTGTTGATTTTCCCTCTGCCTTAACCGGGTATTGAACTTTTTTAGACCTGTCACTGGATCTAACCAACGCCTTTATCAACTGAGCCATGTTTTTTAAACTTGAGGACATCTGTGTATGAATTTCTGGGTATTTTTTTACCTAATATCTTCTCGTGATTAATACTCATATTGAAATTTTTTTTTTTATCATTGTATGGCTTTAGATTCTTCTTTAACTGACACGTCTTACAAGAATCGCTGTGGTTATACCCCCGAGCAGCGCTGGCTATATCTGATTATGATTTTAAAATATTTTTTTCATATAAAAAAATAAGTTAATCTGATGTACATAAGAGTTTGTTTTTTTTATGCAGTAAGTATTTTTTTTTTATTATTTCTTTAAATGTTTCATAACCTGAACGGTTATGTAAATTAATCAAAAATGAAAATAACATTCGTATGTCATTTTAACAGATATATTTACCAAAATTACAAAAAAATATCTTTAAATACTACACAGTAAAAATAGCCATTGGCTTTAACCACGTCTTCCAGACGACTTGGGAATCTCCTTCAACTCTTCTGGATGGTGTCCTTGTTTAAGTTGGTGAATGCTGCCACAATCTGCGTTTTCAGTTCATCGTTAGTCATACAAAACGTTTTGTTGATCTTTCGCTCCACTTCACCCCACATAATAATCATGCGCGTTGCAGTCTGTGTAAATTAGATGGCCAGATGTAAGTGAATAGATTTTTGAATCCTCTTTGTGTGGCATTGTGTTAGAAGTCCTGTTGCCAGACATAGGTTCTTCTAGAAGCCACCTTCTTGGCCCAGGGCAGCAATGCACTAGAGGCTCCTCAAGGCACTTTATGTAAATGAGTCTGACCACCTCACCAACAAATTCAGGAGTTTTTTTCTCAGAAGGATCAGAGGGAGTTTTCGAGCTGCTGTATCTACGTATCCATCTTTCCCGCAGAGTGGATAAAGACGTTGGTTAGATCCAGTGACTAGATCCAAAAAAACTGGGTGAACCAATACCAGGGCACAAAGTGGTGAACTAAAACTTGAAGAGTTAAGTTAAACGAAAATAACTGAGACATTCGGAAGAGGCATGGCACGTGAAATTAGAACAATCTACTCCGGTGGACGAAATAATGTGTTCAGTTCGAAGTTCCAATCACCTGAATAAGCCGAGTACAACGTTGTGAATATGGCAGTGAAAATGAGGACAACAGTTCGAAGAATTTAAATAATGCAATAATTCTAATACGACATCTCAGAGATATAGACAGATATATAGACAGACAGAGACGTAAGGCCATAGCGTACAGCGGCCGAAATTTTTGTGAATATGGCAATCAAGATGAGGATAACTGTTCGAATTTAAAAAAATGCAATAATCATAATACGACATCTCAGAGATATAGACAGATATATGGACAGAAAAATCTTATTATAGACGTAAGGCCGGAAACGTACAACGATCGAAACGTTGTGAATATAGGAATGAAGATGAGGATAACAGTTCGAATAATGTTAATAATGCAAGTAATCAAACTAATACCACATCTCAGAAATATAGACAGATATATAGACAGGCATAGAAGTAAGGTCGGAGAGTACAACAATATTTGAGCTTGACCAATGGGGAAATGAATATGAGAATAACAGTTCGAATAATGTTAATAATGCAAGTAATCATGATATTTATAATAATGTTAATAATGCAAGTAATTATAATACCTCATCTCAGAGATATAGAGATTTTTCTTTTCTTTTTTTTTTTTTTTTTTTCAATGACTACAATATGTGATAGATTCACCAAGACATTTCTTCATTTTGTTTTCAAGATATTTTACCTTTAACCTTTCTGAAAATAAAATGAACTTTTTTGCTTGCATTTACGTTAAATTTTCCACGTTGCTTTTTTTATTTTGTTTTATTATTGTTTGAAATTCGACGTTCGGATCTTTTAACATCCATCCCTATAGAACTATATATCTCTGTTGAAAGTTACATTAACAATAAAAAGTTTGAGATACAAAATTTCAACAAACTTGAACCATATAAGATGATTGATATTACATAATTTGTTGAACATTCAATCATTTACAAAATTTTTCGGCTTCCCAACAAAAACCACGTTTCTGCAAAGTTTTTGCTATTCATAAAGTCATTTTCCTTTTTATTGCCGAGCACATGAATATTTCAAATGAGATGAAATATAGATCAGAATCCGACAGAACAATAGGATAAAAAAACAAATAGGAAACGTTTATAAATCTTACATATTTCACTTCATCAGAGAATGAGGGATGTTCAAAAATTTCTGGTATTTTTATTTTTGTTGATTAAGCAGATTACACGTGTATTTGACTTCTCAAGCAGCGTTCGTGTGTATAACTTATGTGTGTATCATAACTAATTTTGTCTAATGATGATAATCTATATTTGTATGTATGTATGTGTCTAGAATTATTGATGTTTGGTAGTCGTCTGAATTCGGGGTGTTTTTATGTAAACAACGGTAGTGGTAGATAAATATATGCTAGATTCTTTAAGAATGGGTTTAATAAAGTTTGGTGACGTAATATGTTTTTGGCGTCTGTTTATAGTTGTGTTATAAAATAAGACATATCTCTCCTGATTTACAGGCAAATACTCAAGAGCGAGAACCGGATGTGAACGGGACAAAGCCCCGTCACAAAATGACCATTATCTTTCTTCACAAATGTTCCCGACACACGTGTTCCGGTTGAAAAATAAAATAATATTTAAAGTGCTCTATTTTTCGTCCAATAAAAATGCTTTCCTCCTAATTATACTCGCTTCGTTTCTCGAGCCTGTTAAGCCATAAAAAAACGCTATAAAAGGGGTCACACGGAAGTTCAACAGGCAGTCCACAGGTGGCCGCAAAACAGACCGTCACGGTCAGGCCGAGCGATCAGCAGCAGGAGAGCATGAACCACCGTCAACATGTGTGAACTACTATGAGAGATCGATCTAGACCCGAAAGCCGGCTTATGAACTTTACCACAAGGTAGCTGTCCTAAACCCTCACGTTCCTGTTGAAATAAACCACGTAAATCTATTTCTACTGTTGTCGTATTTCTTTCTTGCAACCATACTCTTGACTATAACAGTTGGTAAAATATTAATCAGGATTCTCTCAAAACATTATGCTCTTTCGTTTTTTTGTTTTTTTTAACTAGGATGGCATTTGTAAAATTGAAATGATGGTCAGTTTTGTTCCTATGTTTAAAGGGTTGTCCTAATGTAGGTCTCTTTTATATTCATACAGGGCCGGCGTGCCTTACCCACGAAACCCCCGACTGGGTAGGGACGTCTTGCGGGGCACGTTTCGGTTTCTGCCATTTTTTTTTTTTTTCAGCATCCGCCAATTTTTAAATTATTTGTAAACTGACGATATTCAGTCACCCCCTCCCCACTGGGACAGCATGTGGCACAAGGCCGGTTTTTTAACGTGGGATCTCCGAGCTCGTGGGCTAGACCCAAAAATATGCCCATTGAACCCGTATAAACGGGTTCAGGGTCGGTTCACCTCCCCGAAAGAGACTCCGCCCTTCGGCGTAGCCTCGTTCGGGTTCCTCCCCGCCCGAAGGCAGAGAGTTCAACCGAACAGCCGGTCGAGACGCGAACTAAACTGACGCTACATTATCAGTCATCAACTAATAATATACATCCTGTATATGTGCATGGCCGGTGCGGTGCATACTACGCAGGAACCCCCGACGAGGTTGGAGCCTCAAAACGGCGAGTTTCATATCTACCAGGGAATTGGGGAAGAAGAAGTACTAATTTCAGTAGAGCTTTAATTGTAATTTTCTTTTCTGAACAGTTATTTTAAATTAATCAAAAGAGTAATGTTTTTCGGTAAAATCAATTTTTATTCCGAGATTTTTTTTTATTTTTATTAATAGTAATACTAACCAGAAGTCCACGGCTAGTAATTAAAATATCTAGTCCCTATTTTTTTATATTTCTAGATAAAACTGAGAAGATGATCGCTTAAAAAATAAAAATGTTTAATGATTACCAACATATGAATAATTTTACCGAAAAGTGAAATCTGTTTTAACACAAATTTCTAAGACAATCCCGTTTGTGTTGTGTTGGAATCTTTGTAAAACTTTTTTTTTTTTTCAGCGGAGATGCGTCGATGATTAATCTTTATGGAAATGTAAAAATTTGCGACTTAGGCATGAAAATATTGATGGTTATTACAAAAAGAATAACATTTTTCTCTGATTTTTTTTTTTTTAAATAAAAAACCTATTCATTATAAAAGTTTTCCTTCAGAGTTTGTGGCCTCCAGGTTGGAAAACTTTGAAATCGACTTGTAGTAGAGAGTGGGGCCCATATCAAAGTTTCGGAATGAGGAGGGGAAACCCTAGCGGCGACCCTGTGTTTATAGATATAGGCTTTTAGATTTCGAGATATCTCGCCAATGTAGGTGTTTCTAGATTGCAGGCATTTTATTATTTGATAAATCCCAGCATCTGAAGTGGCGTTGAATCTATTTTTCTTCCTAATTATATCTCTGATTGTCTCGGAGGCGGTAGTAAACACCTTAGTGTTGGAGATAATTTATTTTCACATTTTGTAGATAGACACCGTCGACAACACTTCTAACATCAACAACACAAAATTCATATTCCACCTTCTAACTCTATCTACAAAATTATAATTTTTTTCCATATCTCATTCTCTGATGAAGCTTTAATAAAAAGCGAAACATGTTAGATTTAAGTAATAATATTAAATATTATTTTCATCGCTAACATTTACTTTATTATAATATTACTTATTCAAAATTGTACTTATTTTTTTACTATACATTAAATAAATGAAAATAAACTTGTTTTTCCCATGGAGGGTGCTCGGTGAAAATGGCAGCGGAAAAAATGGCAGGGTAAAAATGGCAATGGAAAAAATGGCAAAAGTGGATAAATAGGAAAAAATGGCAATTCGACAACAGAAAATTATGACCATTCGAGAAGGATGGGTCTAAGCTCCCATCCCTCTAGTTTAAAATAAGGCTAAGTCCCCGCTCTCAATATTTTAAAATAAATATTTCTAAATAGATATTTACTCTAGTGGGGGGGCTAGGCTGCTTCTCCTCTTGTTTTAAATAGGGGCTAAGTTCCCGCTCCTAGTATTAAAAACATTTTTTCTTAATTTTCGATGTCGATTTTTAAAAGTTTTATGGGTGGGTGGGCGCTAGGTTCCTACTCCTAATTGCAGTAAAAGCACAAATCGTAGCGTGTTTAAGTGAATTTGATGACTATAATTCATTTTATAATTGATAGCTGACATTAGGATTATATATATATATATATATATATATATATATATATATATATATATATATATATATATATATATATATATATATATATATATATATATATATATATATATATTAGTGTTGGGACGATTAATCGGAATCGAGGAATCGGAAAAATCGCAAAATGCGAAGGTTAGAATCCCATTCACAGATTTCGTATTGACTCTCAGAGTCTAATTTAATTATTTTATTGATAAATTATGGTTTTAAACGAAGTAAATATTTTAGAGTTCATTTAGCCTATTCCCTCAGCAAACCTTTTGAATTTCTGTTCACACCTATTTGCTAAATGTCTATACGACGCCTCTAAGAGACTTCACACTTGAGTATTAAAAGATTGAAAACGCATCAGACAAGATTTTAACTTTTACTGGCACCAGTCTGACCCTGTCGTTGTCTAATAACCTCTGAAATAATTAATGTTTTATTGGTTTTTTTTGGACCTATAATTGTTTTTCCCAAGTTTTTCAGTGTGTTCAGACGTAATCGCCTAAAAAGTAAAATCTCATGGGAGGTGGGGAGCTTTAGCTGAATATTCTTTTTAATTTGACAAACTTTTCATGTTTTTCCATTATGTATTGTATCAAAGATTTTAATAAACTCATTGTGAGATATTCATCTATATATTTTTTCCTTTTGCCATTTTTTTTATTTTATTTATTCATTTTTGGCATTTTTACCGTTGCCATTTTTACCTGTTTATCCACTTTTGCCATTTTTACCGTTGCCATTTTTACTGTTGCCATTTTTACCCTGCCATTTTTTCCGTTGCCATTTTTACCGCTGCCATTTTTACCTAAATTCGACTTAGGAGTACTGTTAATTTTTAATGCAGTAACCGATTTCCAAGGATTGAATTATATTCCCTTAGATTTATTTACCTCATCTCATTCTGTAGAATTTAAGAAAACGAGACAGGATCAGATTTCTGAAAGCTAATATAGAATAAATATATCCGTGATTTTTTTTTTTTTTTTTTTTAGTGGGGCTGTTATAATCGAAAAATTATATTGCAATTTGGATGCTACAGGGTGAGGCAGAAATGCCTCCCACATAATGGTAAGACATTAGCTAGATAAAGACCCCCATTGCCACTAATGTTTTACTATTATGTTGGAGGTATGGATGGGAGGTATTTCTGCTGCACCCTGTACGTTTTCATTTAATTTCTGATGCATGATTTTTCAAATCCAAATAGGGTCTCCGAATATGAAACGAGGTTAAATCTAAGGGAGATAATTTAGTGTTTGGTATGAAAAAAATCGTTTCCGACATTAAAATTAAAAATGACTTTTTTTTTCATAATCAAAACTCAAAAGTAATTTATTTGAATTTTTATTTGAATTTATATGACTCTACCCTCTACGCCCCAGACGCCCCAGACGCACGACCCTAATTAATTGACATGCGATTTTACAGCTGAGTGTGCCTAGTATGTTTGTTTTTTAGGATTAATTTATTTAAGTACTTTTAGTGAAATTGTTAAAATGGAAAGTTTTCAGTAAAAATGAAAGTTGTTCTAAGAGGATGTGGAAGGTCTGAAAATATGGGAGTGTTTAGTTTACTTGTACTTTTCTTTCTTCCATATCACATCAACAAGTCCAAGTTGTCATGAAATGAGTATATGTTTTATTTATTTTTTGCTTTGTATGAAATAACAACCTACTCACCAAAAATTTAGAACAAAAACTTCTTTATTAATACCCACACATTTTATTAGTTCGTGTGTACTCAACGTCTTTCTTTCTTTCTTTAGTCGCGGCTTCTTTCTCTGTCACCATTCCTCGTCGGCATCCACTGCGTTTTTGATCGATTGATTTGTTTGTTTAACGGCATATCAACTCCTCATGGGTCATTTAATGCCAAAATTTAAATTTCTTGCGAGCTTTGAAGTAAGAAAAATATGATATATGGTTATTCAGCTTTCTTTCACAATAATACTTGGTAGAGATGGTAGCTTTTTGTGTATATACATTTTTGCGCGGACATAAGAACAAGAGGCTGTGATATGTGTATTTATATTGTAGCTTTGTTGAAGAAGAATACTGACCTGTTATGTGACATCTGTCCTTCGTTACGGCAGCAAATGTTGGACAATTTCCTCAAAGATGAAGAAGAGACTCGAGGCGATGGAGATGCGGTTCTACAGAAGGATGATAAGGATATCCTGGACAGAGCGTGTGAACAACGATGAGGTCTTAAAGAGGTTGCAAACAAGGAGGAGGCTTATACTTAATATGAGGAAGAGGCAGCTGATGTTTCTGGGACACATAATGAGGAAGGAGGTCCTGGAGAATCTGATACTCACGGGTCGAATAGAGGGAAGGTGAGACAAAGGTAAGCAACGCGTGACATACATGGCGGGTTTAAGCAAGTGGATGACAGAACGTGGTCTGGAGGAGGAAGCAGAGGGAAGGAATTTGTTCAGAGCTGCAAGAGATAGAGGGAGGTGGAGAGCCATGATAGCCTACGTCCTGAAAGGACATGCCACATAAAAAGAAAGAAAGAAAAAAGATATTATATGGATAAACGCCGTGAAAGTGTTCTTTCATGTTGGTTGTTTGGTTGATTTTGTTTAGCGCCATATCAACCTCTATGGGTTATTTAATGCCGAAATCTGAATATTTGGAATGCATTTGTATACCTTCAGTTACAGATAAAATGTACTGTTGGTAATTTTAATATCAATAAGTGTTGCTGGTGATTTTATTATCAATAGGTATTGCTGGTAATAGTAAATAGGTGTTGTTGGTAATTTTTTATATAAAAATGTATTGCTGGTATTTTTATTATAAAAATGTATTTTTATACTTTCAGAGGGGTTTTGTTTTGCTTATAGTTTCACTATTTGCCCGTTGTTGGAACCCTAACAGGTGCTACCACCCTGGGATCAGGGTGGACCTGGGAACAACAACGATTAAGAGGTGGGTCCACGCTCCTCAAAATCTTTGATCTCCCGATCAGCAACCTTGCTGCCGTGTGTAGTTTATCATCATATCCAGGACTAGCATCCAGTGGGAAAAGAGAAGGATTTCTCACAATTGGCGTGTATCTCGAACTTCTTTGGTCTCTCTTATAAGAGTGGTGATTGGTTCATCTTAGCCAATTGACATCTTTGTTCCATATCTGTATGGGCTAACAGCAAAATCATAAATTGGTATTATAATATTCTTATCACTATGCTTTAGCTCTTTCTTTCTTTCTTTCTTTCTTTCCCTACTTCATTATCTTCTTTTTCTTCTTTCTCTACTTATTAATTTTCCTTATTAAGAACCTTTAGTGTCTGAAGTTATTTCCTATTATTATTATTATTATTATTATTATTATTATTATTATTATTATTATTATTATTTCCTTTGATTTCTGGTGTATACTCATTTCTTTCTGAGTTTCGACCAGAAACCTAAGGTCAGAAATGGCATCATGACATTTTCGACTTAGCAGTTTTGAAAAAAATCACACATATTTTACATAGATAAAGCCTTTCGTAAGGTGTGGGCTGTATTTGTGAGTACAATTTTTTGTATTTCTTTAAGGCATGAGTTACCAGGGATCCCTTCAATGGGTCTATTGGAATCTTTTCCAATCAATCTGAGGGCTCCAACTACAACTGAAATTGTTGATGCTCTCACGTGCCACATTTTTGAGATTTTGATTTCAAGTTTCTTGTATTTTGATTTTCGAAGATCTTCAAATATACATTGCACTCAGCAGGGTCTGTCATGTCAATAAGGAGGCACATTTTGTCATTGTGGTCTCTAATCACGATATCTGGGCGATTGGCTTTAATTGTTCTGTCTTGTAAACTCCCATAAAATTGTTACAGGTCCGATCCCGTAACCGGGTTTGGGTGGTGTTTATACTAATTTCTTTCAGCTTTCTTTTCCAGTGCAGACATTGGCCCACCATGTCATGCCGGCTATTGTATTCAGTGGATGCCAATACCGCGCAATCTGGTACAAGATGGTCGATTGTTTTTGCATGTTTATCACAGAATCTGTATTTTGGTTTACCACAATTTTTCACTATGTGTGCTTGATAATTTCTAATTAGCAAGAATTGGTCTTGTGCAGCAAGAATAAAACGTTCGGTTTCAGCTTTTAACCCTGCATTACGCACTCCGAAGTTTGTCTACATCAGCTTTCTTGGTACAGGCAAAGTATTGACCGCGAAGTGGTTTATCCTGCCATCGTTTCTAAATCTGGTCGGTTACATTTGCCTTTGCCGTTAGTGTATTATGCTTTACTTACATTTCTTCACCCATTTGAAACTCTATTTTGAACTTATTATTATTATTATTATTATTATTTCTTTTAAACGACAAAAGTGTGAGAAAGAAATAGTTTTGGCACCCAGTGGGAATCAAACTCAATTCTCATTATGTATGATCAACGAGATGAGCCTGTAGGGTTTTAGATAGAACCCCTCGTCAAGCAGTAAACTGAGGTCAGCGCCCTTGGTACTGTTAGTGGATAACCAAGAGAATTACTGCCCTTGGCATAGTTAAAGAAAGAGTTGGAACCAAGGTTTAGCCTTACACCAACGAAGAACAAAATATATGCTTAGATGGTAATCTATCACCGCACCTTAAGTTAAAAATAGTAATCTTTTTAGAGTAAAATTTGAATTGATTTGTTTGTTTAATGGCATATCAACTCCTTATAGGCCATTTAATACTGAAATTTATTTTTTTGCGAGTAAAAATGTATCTTATTATGCTTTCACAATTGAATACATGGTAGGTGATACTCAGCATTTGTGTATATACTTGTTTGGGTGGACATAATTACGAGAGGCGTTGATGTGTGTTTTATTTTTTAGTTTTGTTGAAGTTATATTTTGGAATACAATTTGATTTCTTTAAGAAATTATAGGATATTATATGGGTTAATGTCATGAAAGAGTTCATTCATGCGTGTTGGTTGGCTTCTATGGGTTATTTAATTTCTTAAATCTAAATATTTTAAGACAGTTTTATAGCTTCAACTATGTATATCTTGAACACAATTGTATTCCTTCAACTAAAGATAAAATGTATTATTGGTCATTTTGCTATAAAATGTATTGTTCGTAATTTTACTATAGATAGTCATTGTTGGTAATATTTTTATATAAAAATGTACTGCTGGTGTTTTTACTATAAAAATGTATTTTTATACCTTCATAGTGTTTTGTTTGTGTTTGGGGGTTTTACTATTTGCCCTGGGACCCTAACAGGTGCTACCACACCGGGTCAGAGAACAACAGCAATTAAGAGGTATTTCTCCGTTCCCTAAAACCCCCAATCTCCAGATCAGAGGCTTTGTTGCCGGGTTTAGTTTATCGTTATACCCAGAACTATGATCATTAAGTAATTAATTGACTAATATGTATGCATGTGTATGTGTATGTATGCGTGTGTGTGGGGAAAGTACCATGGAGCAGCACTTGGATCTTTATGAGAGCGTGCATATACTCTAGTACCAGACAGAAGTGGCGAGCGATATGAAAATAATCTCGTTATCTTTTTATTGGTTAGTACCAATAAAAAGATAGTTAAATGAATTCTTTCAACCTTCTTTTAGTATCAGCAAAATGATCATAGAAAAGAAATAATGAATTAAAAATCAGAAGTATTCATTAACAGCATTTCCATTATTCTCAGTTAATTCAGTTACAATGAGGTAAAGGAACGAAAGAGTCGATGAAATAATTTCTACTATCAATGAGATACTTAAATACATAATCTATCTATCTATCTATCTATCTATCTATCTATCTATCTATCTATCTAAGCCTGTTCATATCTATCTATCTATCTATCTATCTATCTATCTATCTATCTATCTATCTATCTATGTTATATGCTAAAGGACTTAGATGTTCAACACGAGAACTTTTTGATATGAACTCTTTGAATATTGTATATTTTAAGAGAAATGAAATTTTATCAATACATGCAAAATATGTCTTTGTACTAATTATCTTTATATGCATTTTTAAAAGGCCAAAAGATGATCTATATTTGGATTAAGGACATGAAGCAAAGATAAACACCTGTAAACACATAACCCCCACGTAAACTCCACATTGGTAAAATCCGGCGTACCTGACGCATATATAAACGCATAAAAATGTACAATGTCCGACAGTGAAGTAGGATCGATATCTTCCGACCAAATCTGTTCCATATAGGTGAGATACCAATCAAACCACTTGCATTCGTCGAATCCAAAGTGCTAGTTTGGTTTCCCATAATGGAAGCCCAATTTAATATCACGCGCATAAAGGAGACGAAAGAAGGATTTTAGCACATATTGGCTTCTCTACCTCCAAATATTTTTCGAGAAACTGCAACCAGCAGTAATACAACAAACCGATTGCAAGATACTGAAGGAAGCCGTCATTACTTTATATGAAATGTCAAAAACCAGAAATGCTGGACAAATTGATGTCAACGTCAGTCATGACAGGTCGTCCGTCCATATATTTAACTGAACTGATGTATCTCATTAGTTGTATTGGTGTTATTGGTATTATAGTTTGACATAAATTCCTACAGGCACTACCAGCATCGATCAAACCAGTGTTAGAAGCTCAAATCGACCTTGAAACAAATTGATTGGGTAAAAATGACAGATGATCTTCTTTATTTCAGACACCAAGAAAGAGTCCAAAACCTGCAAGTTTCCCAAATACAAGAAATAAACAACAAAACCAAAGTTCCGTCTCCGAAGAATATCAACTGGCCACCCACTTCTTGGCCATTCAATAAGGATCAGAAACCAGAGATCCGTAGGGCTTATTTATACTTTGCGGAGCGCACGAAGTTCTGCAAGCCGTGGTGCAAGTGGCCAGATAAAAAGAATGTTAAAATGCAGCCTAGTTCCCGCCCTTCTTCACCAGCATCTAGTATGATGACGGAAAGCTAAATCGGCGGGACGTGTTAGCCTCCACCCATCCGCCTGCTTCTTGAAGTCGCTGCTCGACTAGGGGCTGGAAAAAAATTAATCAAGGAGTTATTTACGTGGTGTAGTGATCTACCTTTCGAATGTCTCCGTTTTTTGTTTAAGAGTAAGTGTCGTTGCCGACACTGTGGTTTGAAACTAGATCGCCCGTGTTACTCACTGGCGATTCCATTATTAAGTAGATCACGTGATCATAATGCAAGTGAATAAAGACGAAGTAGCGTGATGACTAACTGATCTCTATTTCTCCTCTATCACTATACGGATCACTGTTCGCTCTTCTTGTCTATCCACTATTGCTATACGTTCACTCTCTCTTCTACTCTACGGATTACGATTCTCTTCTGATCATTATATTATTTGGCGATTACTACTTGAACAAGTATTACTAGTGCGAATATTACTGGAAGGCGTTACTACTACTACCGGCGTCTACGAAGTCTCGAATATAACGAGCATTTTTGGAAGTGATGACGAGATTTCGCTTGGCATAGCAAAAGTGACAAGCGAAGCCGTTCAAGATCACAAAAATGGCGACGAGGATTCGCGAGGAATCACAAAACCGTTGTATCAGCTAATGACCAAAAGTTAGAATGCGCAAGACAATTTGGTGTTGCACAATCTCAGACGTGAATTTATCTGGATATTTGTGATCACAGATACCACAAAACCTCTCCTGGGTTACGATTTCTTAAATCATTTCGGTCTGACGATCGGCTGCTCCAATAATAGACTAATCGATACAACAACTAATAGACAGCTCAACGCGACACCAACACCAGAAATTATGAAGATCACAGTGGATTAGAATAATTCTAACGCCAGGTGGTATAAAGAATTATGGAGAAATATCCAAGCCTAATATCACCCCACCGCAATCCTAATGCAAAAAAAAAAAAAAAAAAAAAAAAAAAAAAACGTTTTTCATACAAGTGAAACTAGTAGCAGTCCTTCCGTATTTTTGAACCACGACAGCTGTCAGCCCAGAAATAGCGAAGGGGGAATTTAGGAAACTATAAAATGCAGGAATAATATCCCCTTCGAAATCGGAATGGAGTTCGTCATTACATAATGTACCGAAGAAATCGACCTGAATGAATACAATGACGAAAGCCGATCGATACCAAGTGATATTTTACTCAATTGGCATTAAACTGTACCGAAAGTTCGATCTGGATACAAAATGGATCTAACGATGGGTTCTCCTTCGAATCCTGCTGGAGAATGCATCTTTTCGTTTAGAAGATTATATTTATCATTAGAAAATATTCAGTACAGTACACAAAAAATAAATGTACTGTTTAATAAAAAACAATCCATCTACTCAAATATGTCCATTAACTAAAATAACATTTAAATGATAAAAAATATATATATATATAATTAATTTTTCCTTGTTTGCCATATTTAACGAAAGATTTTTATGGGACGACTCATTTCTGTAGCATAGCTGTGATGACATCCAAGGTCGGCTGTATGCGTATACACTTGGCTCGCTGTGTTCACAGGTTTGTCTCAATATTAGGTCCGTGATTGACGTCAACAAAGAATAACAACAAATGCTTTTCAAGACACTGATTGGGAAGTAGCAGAACAATATGATTTTTCACTTAATCAGCAATATCTTCCTTCGACTATTTTACTAACTTCCTGCCATGGAAAAAGGACCTTTACACAAACACCACCAAAATAGGCCTGTTCGACTAAACGTGACGTCACCACAAGTAGTGAAGTGAAGCGAAGCTGCTGAAAATGAATGATTGTAGGCTTTTAAGTAAAGAATACTTTCAAATTACAATTAAAAAATGAAACAAGTGTTATAGAAAAGCGTATGGTTGCAAGAAAGAAATACGACAACAGCAGAAATAGATTTACGTGGTTTATTTCAACAGGAACGTGGGGACAGTTACCTTGGGAAAGTTCTCCCCCCTGTTGAAAGTTCTGCCGGCTTTCGGATCTAGGTCAATCCTGAGTTCACGTGACAGTGTCTGATGCTTCCCTCAGCCACCTGACGGACTGCCTGTTGCCACCTTGGACTGCCTGTTGAACTTCCGTGACCCCTTTTATAGCGTTTTTTATGGCTTAACAGGCTCGAAAAACGAAGAAGCAAGTATAATTAGGAGGGAAGCATTTTTATTGGACGAAAATAGAACACTTTAAAAATTTTTCTTTATTTTTATACCAGAACACGTGTGTCAGGAACATTTGTAAATGAAGATAATGGTCATTTTGTGATGGGGCTTTGTCCTGTTCCCATCCGGCTCTTGCTTTTGAGTATTTTATAACACTTAGTTTATTTGCCTGTAAATCAGCCGAGATATGTCTTATTTTATTTTATAACAAGGCCAGAACGAAACTTTAGGGCTGATGATTTCCCACTTTTGGTCAAATTATGAAAATGATTTGTAAAGGAAGAGACGTATATTGAAATATTTGCATAAGACAACATCCAGCAGCAAGGCCTCTGATCAGGAATGTTAGGAAACTGGAACAACCATTAATTAAATTGTTGTTTCCAAGTTCACCCAAAACCTGGGAATATTATATCTTGTTTATGTTTTTGGTCAACAGTTATGGGCAAATAGTGTTCTTTTAAAGTTAGCTACAAAAATATGAAAGTATAAAATACATTTTAATAGTAAAAATTTGCAATATATTTTTTATATTAAAAAAGACCAGTTGAAGTCATTGGCCGTAAAGTTTTTTTTTTTTTTTTTTTTTTGAGTAATTGGTATCACCCCATGCAAATGCCTCTAAAAGCCACTAAGACAAAAGGGATTACAGGGTGTGGAAGAATTAGGAACAAGCATTAATAATGAGCAGGAAGAAAAAAGTCATCAGGAGGAAAGTAGATATAAATTGACATTGAAATTAATATTTTGCAGATTAAAGTTGGCTAGAAAACATGGAACCAGAAGGAGTTCTACAAAGTCAGAAGTATGAGAAAATAAACTGTTTGCATAGAACTTAGGTGGCTACACCTAACTGGCTCAAATGTGAACTGATGAGATCTTGATGGCGACACCACTCTAGTAATGTGCTTAAATTCATAGAATCTAGGTACCATCTGAAGATGCAATGGTCAGTGGCGACCTTACCATGAAAGATACGGTTTTCTACGTGTCGGTACTTTGGTAAATATGATATTTTTTTTCCACTGATAGTGGTTGATATGCTGTTAAACAAAATCAACTAACCAATAAGATGATGATTTACATTGACGGCTGCTAATGTTAACTTGGTTTTTTACTTAGACTAAAGTTTATAAATGTAAAAGACAATAAAAAGCTGTAATATTAGTCAACTTTTTCAAGGTTCGGCACGAAATAAATTTATTAAAACAAAGTAACTAATAATAACAAAACGGAATAAATGTCCTTAACAACTGGCGTGACGTTTTAGAAAATGCTATTATATTCAGATTGTCAACTGAAAATTATAGTTTATCAATTACTGTCAGTTTGTTTGGGAAATATTGTTTTTGTTGTGTTGATGGATTGAACTATTTTCTTTTGATTTCTTGACACAGTTGTTCCTCATGTATATACGTTTCGTTTGGTATAGTACTAATTCTGTTAGGAAAGGTGGAAATAGGGAAAAAGTGTTTTGAACTGATACACTTATTTTTATTGGTTCTGATTTAAAACAACTAACAATTTGTTTTTTTGTCTTTTTTCCACTGGAATTATAATTTTTTTTTTATTTTACCTGTTGTTCACCCAATACAAAGCCTAAAGAGCCACTCAAGGTGAGACAGTTATAAATGAGATTGTTGAAAGATGACAACAATCGACCTGAGATTTTCAGAAGTTAAGATTGTAGATTGAGGAAGCAATGGTCTTGGGAGTCCTGTTTCACAAAAGTAGTGGTTTCTTGGGAAAAAGCTGTCAAATGGAACTTCATCTTTACCAATGGAATATAATTGTATTAGTTTTTGTGTATGTTTTAATAATTAACGAATGACAAACCAAGATGAAACTTAAGATGGAAAGGTATGTGTCCTATAGTTTCATATAATAATTGTTTTATTTTAATTCTTCATTAGTTCCCTAGACTAAGAACTATAATGAAGAGCAATATATTTTTTGCTTATGTACAGAAAATGTTTAAAAACAAAGGCCAAAACGGGGAATGAGGGAAAGGTCAGTCTTCTTCTGTCTAAACTTTAAACTTTTTAAAACCACAAACAATGACCCAAACATTTCAACAATATTCCTTTATTAACAACGACTTTCTTTCTTTTTTTCATATAACATCCACCATAATACCTCATTGTCTCTAGAAAGTCCTAACTAAACCCCATATGTCCAATTCATTGTCTGTGGTGGGGAATTTAAAATAACAAATTAAATAAAAAACAGCCCCAATGAATATTTACAATATGAAATACAAATCTCTTTTTTGTATGGAAACTAAACAAACTAATGTTATTAATAAAAAAACCCCACAATCCTTACATGTGGCAGAAACATCAATTAACTGGACAGAAATCAATAAGGACTATAATATAAAAACATTCATTTAACCCAAGCACTCACACAAACACACACTTATTCAGACACAACAACAAATATGAAAAACACACCCAAAACAAGTAAGACCATCCACCAGAGAACTGACATCACTGAACACCTAACGAGGGAGGGGATGGGAATTAAACCAAAGAGAAAATGTGTTTTTAATAAAAAGGGGCCAATGAGCATACATACCCTAGCTAAGTTAATTGAAATGAAATTTGTTTGACTAAAGACACAAAAACTACCCTAAATCTATTTTCGGGGTTAGCCTATGGTTTACACAGAAGAAACAATATCCTGATGCCTAAAGGACATCAAATATAGCCATTCTAAGTCAAAGATTCACTCAACATTAACACAATGCATTCACCTACTATATCTATAAAATTTCATCTGAACAATTTTGTTGAAAGTATTTATAGAAAACGAGAGAGGAAACTTTAACGGTGGTGGGAAAGTGACTGAAGTGGTTTATGCCAAACTTATTCCAATTTAATTTTGCTGATTCTTCTTGAATGTTCATCAAGGAACTCAAGATAAATAAAAGGAGCACTTCATGATATTAGGCAAAAGCATGCAATATTCTAAACAATGGGCAAATGGTTGACTTATAGGTATGTAAGAGAAAAATTTGTCATGCAAGACATGAACACAGTGAACCAAATATATATATACTTATAAACAGAATAGGAAAACTAATAACAAAGTGAAAAATTTTTTAATCTTCACATATATTTCATCCTTCATCAGACTAAAAGTAATGTTTACATTGATGTACCTAATATGTGCATGAAGGAGAATAGCTGCTAAAATTTTAAACTTTTTAATTTAAAATCTTTTTTTGACATCAACATAAACATCATTTTGGTCTGATGAAGTCCTAAAAAACAAAATGTAACATGAAAATCTTTTCCACTTTGTCATTCATTTTCTCAAACTTGTTCTGGTATATTTAAAATTTATATATAAAAAATATTTGTGAAAAAAAAAAATTTATTTCTCAGACTATTCCTTCTGTTTAAAAAAATAAAGCTTAAATGAGTTTGTTGATTGCAAAAAAAAAGATTTTTTTTGTATATTGTTTTCAAAAAGTTTTTTTTTTTATTATTTCAAAGTTGAATTATTCATAAAAAGTCTACAAATTTGCCTTGTGATAATTAATTGCTGCATATTTATTTATCAGACTGATACAATGTCAGCTAGTAGTTCCTGGAGAGTGTATTATCTAAATAATTGGGTCCCAAAATCAGAAAATGGCTGAAGCCAAGGGAAAACAAATTGTCTGAAAGATATATAATATCTCTAACCTTCAAAATTGGATAATAATCATTAAAATTCTCAGGAAATAGGTTCAACAAAAAAAAGAAAATTAAAAAATGAAATACCTTAAAATTTATGTTTTAAAATAATAAATGAAATTAAGAAATAGTTCCAAGGAGAATTTGGACGATTTTAACAAAACAAGATTCCAACTTCCCAATAAAAAAAAAAGATGATTAATATGTTTAAATGAAATTTCTTGGAAAACCCTTTGGGTGAAATTCGTTGATTTGTTTATTACGCTATCTGTAAAAAATGTGTGCAGCCACAACTCTGGATAATGATCTAAATTATTTTTTAGACAAAGAAACAAACCATTTTTTTTTTAAGCCCCAACATTTGGGAACTGAAATATGTTTATTTTAATTGCCCAAGAATCCAAATTATCTTTGCAGAAAGATAAAAAGGAATATTTCAAATATACAAAAAAAATACCAAATGTCTAATTTGCAAGATTGTCTAAGATTAAGATGTCTCTTTTCTGCAACAATCATTTGCAATTTTTATAATTATCATTATTTTGGATTTCTGGTGAAGAACCCTTCACTGGTACAATAAGCCAGCCGGTCAATTTACAGGAATATGGAATTATGAAATCAGGCATTGTCAATTGTCATTTCCCAGGACCTAGATATAGTAAAGTTGCAGTCATTAATCATTAATATTGGAAAAGATATATAGAAAAGCCATCACACATTTCACTTAAATACAATTTCCCAAAAAAGAGATGTCAGACATGAGAGAATACCCAAACACAACACATGACAAGAAGTATTAAGGAAGGGTCGACTAGTTGACTACAAAAATACCTACTTTAACAAGTGCAAATAAATGTTCTAGAAATTATCCAAATCACCAATTCTTGCTGGAGTACTATTTTTGAATAACATAATAGACATTTATTCAACCACTTTTCTTTATATTCAGTAAATGTTGTTGTTTTTTATCAAAAGTATTGTGCAATTTATTGAAGAAAAATTTGCAAAATCTTATTCAGTTTGATTGGAACTGTCATGGAACAGAAGGGATGAATGTTTTACCTCAGCCACAGACAGGAATTATGCAATCTTGTCTGTGGATATATCATATAAACCTTTGACTATAAAAACATTTCGAGTTCAATTTAGGACTAATCAAAGTCATTTTGGAACTAAAAAGTTCAAAATTGGAATAGTCAAATTCAAAATGGAACATACCAGATTCAAAATAAAATAGTCAAATACAAAATGGAATAAGCAAATTTGTTTTGGGACTTATTCCAAGTTCAAAATGGATTAAAAAATTCAATTTGGGTCTGTAGAGGACTAATAAAAATGTTGGTATCATATTGGATATATAAGTAGATGAATACATATGGGTAGAAATTTCCTGCTAGACCCTTTCAAATTACATGAGAAAGTTGGACATTAAATAAGTCCAAAGAAGGCAAAAAAAACAAACACAAGACCGATAAATATATGTAAAAAAATATATGTATTAATAACAAGAATGGTTAAATTTACATGGACAGATGAAAAAAGGAAATTGTCAGTAGGTGAATAGTAAATTGTGTGTCATGTTAGATGAGTGTTTAATGAAAATACGCTCCTCAAACTATTGTTCTTTAAGTCGTGTTCCCAGCATTTGAAGGTAATTCACAACTGAAAATCCATTTTACAAATGGGAATAATAAAAGAAAATAGTATAAAAAAGAGAATTGTCTATAATGGCAACCGAAACGGACGTGTATTATTCCAGTTAGAGCATATTAGACAAAGGATTCACTAAACTAGACCTCAAACCCTGTGATGAGTAAATATGGCAAGGGTCCTGGTTTAGAAACGCCAACGGATGAAACGGACGAGGAATGCCATGTAAATGTTTGTAAAAAAGAACAATGTAAATTCATTAAAGACCTACTATTTTGGGAATTTGCATTTTGTAGTGCAAAATTTTTTTTGGTCGAAACCTTTCGTAAAATAAGGCATTCAACCCAGATAAAGCAACTATCCATTTTATTAGTCTTAGGAATGATAAATCTTGGTCCAACGAATTCTTTTTCGGGAACTCCTACAGGCCCAAATCAATGCTGAATTGGTTCATCTTTCATCACAGGGCCTTTTCTCAGACAAGCAATACGGCTTTCGTTTCTTAAGGTCAACTGCTGATGTACTAACGATAATAGCTGAAAAAGTATCATGCTTTAGATAAAAAACGGTAATGCCCGGGCTGGAGCTTTGGACATTTCGAAAGCCTTTGACAGGGTTTGACATTCAGATCTTCTCTACGATCTGAAAAGTTACGGTATCCTTAGGCACATCTTTGAGCTGATCCAGTCGTTCCTGGAAATGAAATGAAAGTTTTCCTGAACGGTCAAGCGTCTACATCCTTTCGTACTAACGCGGGTGTCCCCCAGGGCTCCATCTTTGTTCCCACGCTGTTCTTAATCTTCGTCAATGACCTTCCCGATGGCATCATCTTGGCATCTACGCTAACAACACTGCCATTTACTCCTGCCTCGATAGTCAGGCTGATCAGTCCAACAAGATCAAAATGGAAGCTGATCTACAAAGCGACCTTAAGAACATCGTTAACTGGGGCAAAAGATGGCTTGTTAATTTTAACGCCTCCAAAACTAAACTTCTGTTAATCATTTGAGAGACCCCTCTCTGCTTTCCGTCAGCATGGCTGATGCTATACTCCTGGGAAGTAACTCATTGTGCCTTCTCGGGCTAACGTTCTCAGCTGACATATTGAATCCATTGCCAGGTCAACTGCTAATAAAGTAGGTTCACTGCGTCGGGTGAGATAACTCTTCTCTCCTGAATCTATCTTGCATACAAAATAAATCTACCATTCGTCCATGCTTAGAATATTGCTGCTAAATATGGTCCGGTGCTCCTGCTATTTTGGAGTTCCTTGATAAGATCCACAGACAAATCAGCAATATTATTGGTCATGATCTGGCAGCTTGACTTCAATCACTTTTCCACCGCCATAAGGTTGACTCTCTGTGCCTTTTTTTTTTTTACAAATACTTTCATGGTTATAGTTCGGTTGAGTTATTTGCTATAGTACCGAGACTGTATGAATTTAAGTGCAATACTAGACTGGCAACACGATTGCATCAATCTGCAGTTGAGCTAGCTATATGTAGCCGTAACTTCTATGCCAACAGTTTCTTTTCTTCCTGCCTGTGGAACTCCCTTCCGGCTCCATGTTTTCCAGTCAACTTTAATCTGCAAAAATTTAAATGAGATGTCAATCGTTATCTACTATTTCCCTGATTGCTCTTTTCTCTTTGTACTCATTACTAATGTTTTTGTTCTTAATTTCTCCACACCCTGTAATACCTTGCGTATTAGTGCCTTACTTGAGGTGACACCGATTAACAAAAAAAAAAAAAAACAATTGATAAAATTCTTATCTTTTGGAAATGAAAATACATTGACTTTTGGTTCATTTTATAATTTTCTTTGCATCTTGGGACAGCGCAACTACACAGCATTTTTTTTCAGTGAAAATGTTTACAAAACAAATAAAAAATTAAGCCGGGTCAAGAAAACAATAAAATAAAACTAATCAAAGTATTTCTCTGAGTTTATACTTCATATAAGTGACGTCAGCAAATAAGCCCAGATCATTGGACAGACCTTCTCTTTCGGTTGTATTAGTCAAACACACTAGAATTTGGCACCAGCATTTTTCTTTTGGGGGAATCTAAAACACCGATTGATATTTCTAAAGGATTTTTGACGATATTATACTTATATCCTACTTTTTTTTCTAAGTCACTACTATGTTCGAATAATGTAAATAATGTATAAAAATTATCTCTTAACATTGCATAAATCATTAGGGTTGACATGTTGTTGGATAAAAAAATTCAATATAAACCCAAAATATTGCAAACTAAATTTTCACCTTCTTTCAAGAAAAAAACAAAACTTATTTCTATCATTTTTTTTTTTAACTTGATCATAAGGAAGGCCTTTCTAATATCGGCCAAGAAAGTATATTCTTACTTCTAAATGACATTATCAAATCTAACACGTTGTTCATTAAATTGACACCAGGGTAAAAGGCTTCATTTAACGATAGTTCACCGCCAGTTTTAAGTGAACAATTAAATACTGGTTAATTTTTAGTGGTGGTCTGTTCATCAATTTTAATTACATAACGTATCTCAAAATCTTTAGGGAAAGCAGATATACATTCCACGATTCTCTCTTTTTCCTGCTCATGAAAAAAAGTGCAATAATCATGAAGTGGGTCTTTCTTTTCTAAACGTTTCACTATCCTATCTAAAACCTTCAAAGGAACGGCATAAATAGAAGGTACTAATTTTAATTTATCCTTATTCCATGGAAGCTCTATATAGTAAGTATCATTTTAAAAGCTAATAGAGTTTTAGAATTGTTCTATTTGTTATTTATCAAAACCATATAAGGCATCTTCGTCTACTAATCCTAAATACTCTAGTCTAGACTAAACATTTTTATCCAGATTTCTTTCGACCATACTGTCTTCAAATCTGTCACAAATAGGGTCAAAATAATCCGCTTTTGTAGACAAAACAAAATTCCCGTGGGTGATTGGAGTGGAAGAATACCGCAATATGATGGTAGTTATCACAGACATTCTTCCTTGCTTCCATCTCACGGTTTTGCTCTGAAAGCAAGAAATTAGACATATTTGTAGTAGTGTTGTAAGATATGTTGGCTAGGGTCACCGTGAAATGTAATAGCAATCAAGAAGGAAAGCCGTGTTCTTATAAACAACACTCCACATGAAATATGCACAGAGTATATGAGAGAAATAAGTCAAGCTCCATTAAATAAATATTGTATTATAACAATAATATACAAAAACAATAATAAGCATGAAAAAGTTACTTCCCTTTGTCTAATAAAAAGGGTGAATGCAGTTAAGTAATATTGAGTTACAATATTAAATGTTAATTAATTATAAAGTTCAATTAATGTTCTTAGCTCAATGAAGAATAATTCCACAGTCTGTGAGTGTGAAAAGATGTAATGTGCACAAGTGATATTAATAGAAGTTAATAAAATTTCTCGAATGAGTGATAACTAAGAATTAAAATGTTATAAGTAATATAGCGCCGTGCCGTATATTCAGAGAATTGAACTGCTACTGCTGTTGGCTAACAGCGAGAGAGTTTATATAGGTATGCATAGGCTCAAGTGAGCTTGGCGCCAAAAATATTAGAAAGATACTAAAATACGCGATTGGCCAGGAAATGGACCAATCCGTGATTTTAGAGAAAAGTTCAAATAATGTGCGATGGCAAAATTGTCATATAATAAGTATCATATATTTATGAACCAATGACATTAAAGAAAGCGGAGGTGTGGCACATGTAAGTGATCACATATTTCCAAAAGGAATTATGCCAGTGGGAATTTACAATGCCAATTCCTTCATGCATTTTACTAACTGTATTGGACTCATTTACTGAATAATATCTCCCCAAATTAGAAATGTTGTCAGCTAGTCCTTAGTGGAGACCCTCCAAATTATTCATCACTTTTCCGAGACTGGCAAAATTAAAATTTATATCAAATTCATTATCGATTAAAATCGATAATGTTTTATAATAATTACTAAATTTTACATTCAGGTTTGTTTGTTGTAAAAACTTCCCACTCAAACCGAGAAATGTCTTTACATCATATTCTCTAATGGAAGTGTTTAAATTTAATTTTTTAAGGACAAAATATGAAAAATATGATCTCTAACTTACAGTTTCAAGCAGACAATTAAAGGAAAACACTGTCTTCCTTGGCGACAGATAATTTTTCAATAGGGAGCAGAATATTCTCTTTTCCAGTGTCAGGTTCAATGCATTGGTGCGAAATTTAGCAACTCCCCAAGCTGAGTCTTGGCTTGATGAACAAGGATGAGACAATTGAACAGTTTAAAAAAAAACATACTTTATATAAGAAATACATTACACAACGAAAATAGAATAGAGGATTACTAAAAATGTATTCTTTTAGCAGTTAAAAGTTCTGACATCGGAGATGATATCCAAATACATGTGTTTGGAATAGATTAAACTCTTATTTGTACTGTGGTAGAAATTTTCCCAATCTTTAAGCCATCCAAATGGGTTTGAATTTTAAATTTAATTTTGCTCCGTTAGAGTCAAGGAGCTAAATACAGACATTTTTTGTATAGTAATTTTTTCTTTCTTTTTTAAGCAAACAGGCTTAATATTCTACAGTTATTGGCCAGAATAGTTTGAAAACCGTGTCTCCGTGCCTTTTGCGTGTAACTGGGTGGCTATATCAAACGATACTCGCAAACATTTAAAAAAAAAAAAAAAAAAAAACACAATGACCTGACACTGGTCAAGGCAAAGATGGTAAAAACAGGGAATTCAGATAAAAATATGCCAAAGTTTATTATTGGCAAATAATACAATTCAAAGAAACGCAGATGTTAAAAAAGCCCCGGGGAAAAACAGTAGCTGGTAATCCTAAAATGAGGAATGGGAATAGTTTTTTGGTAGCGCTAAAAATAAATTCGCGAAATCAGATCCTGTAGCGCTGATGATAAAAACATAGCGGTTGGTATATTACACTGAATCAATTGGAATGAACATAAGATAAGCCTGAACAGTTGATATGCGCAGAAGATAAATGGCATAACTGGTATTGCGCAGAGCCGTTGATATGCACAAAAGATATGGGCAATTTACCATCACATATTGAGACAGTCTGAGTTGTTGATCCTGAAAAAGAATGCGATTATTGCATACTCACGCAGTTGGGGAAAAGACGTAGTTTGGGTCCTGAAAAGGACAATTAGTTACAGCATACCATGTAGCTGGGAGAAAGACTCAGTTTTGGTCCTGAAAAGGAAAAAGGGTGTAGGATCATGTTGTTCTGTAAGAACAGAATCTCTGAAATCTTCCTGAGCAGACCGTCGGAGGCAGGATCGCACATTAACACTAGCGGATAACAGGAATCGACTGTTTAGAAACAGGACTCGACTGTGGGGAAAACAGGAGCAGGTATCATACTGTTTGTAAGAACAGGATCTATAAAATCTCCCTGAGCAGTCCCGTAGGTTAGGAGGATAGACTGCGATTAATTCTGACGGGTGCCTTCCTGGTATTTACATTTAACCCCACACCCCACTCGAGTCAGGATGCAATACAAGTTTGTTTTAAAGTGGGGAAGGTCTTTACTGGTTTTAGCAAGTCTCAGCTACTCAGAACCAGTCAACCCCGCTAGTGAACAGATCCGAAGATTCGGGAGTGGGGGAAGGGAGCCCGGCACGGAACAGATGCTGAAGCAACATCCACCCCGAGGCGTGTCGTCCAAGCAGCAGAGAGGAGAGCCCGACACGGAACAGATACTACAGCATGTATCCGAACCATAGCGGGTTGCCTATCCAGTATTTACCTTTAACACTCCACTGAGTCAGGATGCGACACAAGGTCAGTTTATTTTAATGTTGGGAACCAGAGGGTGCCCACTCGGGACGGAATGTCTTTGCAGGTCTTGTATAGTCTTTGCTAGCCATAGCCAGTGACCCGCTACGGAACAGATCAAGGATTTATCTCGTGGGAAGGGAGCCCGGCACACAACAGATACTGAAGCAGCATCAACACCGATGCGAGACGTCCAAGCAGCGGGAGAGGAGAGCCCAACTCGGAACAGAACCACAGCTGGATGCCATTCCCACTAGCGGGTGATCGTTGCTCCTTTTATGGCAACAATTGCAGGCTTTATAACACTACTTCCAGTTATAAGAAAATATTAAACTGCTCTCGGTTAGAAATTATACTATGAAAAGGATAGAAGTAGTATTGATTTTATATAACCATAATCAAATATCTTCCAAAACAATGCAGAGGATTACTAAACTCGAACCGTACAAGGTCCCATAGAAAGAGTTACGTCGCTGGGACAGAATATCAACAGAGTAGCGAGACACTACGATATGCCTTTTGAAAAACGGTGCAGCTATTTTAGTTACCTAAATAAACAGCCACAACTCTGATTTCCAAATAATTGGACTCTGTTAAAGTGTAACACCTTCAACAATTTAATTTGTACAAAGTAAAGGAATTTTTTATATGGTAAAAAAAACTACCCAAAAATAGTTCAAACAAACGATTGAAATAACATTAATTTCTATGGACACACAACAAAGACAGACAACACGAGCCGAATTTAAGAACAAACGATAAATTTATGGTTAACACACAAAATTGAAAGAATTACACAAATTAAGTGCATTGTGTGCTAAATGATGGTCAATAAAATGTATGTAAAAATAATCAATGCAAATGAAATATGACCTTTTACAATAAAAAAAATATAATGCTGCACAAGGTCCTTAGAAAAGAAAACTACATAAAAATGTCGAAAAGGAGAAAATATTTCTATGAATAGTCTTCAAATAATTGGTACCATCTTCGCAGCAAAGTTCGTTGTAACAGCTAAGAACAGAAAAATCACACCAGCCGAAGACTTTTCATTTTTGTTTGAACGACTTTGATGTTCCTTTCAAATTCTCTTTTGATGATTGTCAAATTTCTTCTTATTGTTTTTCTTTCTGGACCGGAGCAATTTGGCTTCTGGCAGTAGATGCTCGTCGACTCCAAGACCCCTTTTTAGGCTCCGAATTAACTTCTCAGAATTTGGAGAGAAACCTTTTAATTGGTTTTGGATTAAAAAAACAAACAAACAAATGCAGCTGTTTTCCCACAAAATTGAAATGTACCAAAATTATTTTGAAATTCAAAAATTAAGCAAGTGCCCAACGTAACGTCTGTTTTCTCTCAGAAAAGCAGACGATACACACCCAAACAGCTTAATTTTTTCATACCAACAAGCAAAAAAGCAAGAGTCAGTGAGGTATTTATTATACAGTCTAGAGAGAACAGCAACCAGTTCAGGAGCACATTTCTTAAAGACTATTACAGGGATTACACTTAAGGTTTTCCCTAACAGTGGAACATCCATATGTCTCGGGGGACCAAATCATTTACTAATGATGGGACTCACGAATCACAACCTGATCCCATCAAAGAAAATAGTTCTCGTAGTAGGAGGCTTCACACTCGTTTGTCGAGGTTGGCTGCCAGTTAAGTTTATTATTGGAGGGTAAATTACCAAACAAGCACTTTATATATGTGAACAAATTGAGTGGCTTTATTTTAGCAAGGCAGCATGCATTGATGTGGAAATATTACAAATGAAAATTTCCCAATTTTGCAACAGTATCAAGCAAATCTAATGTTGCCATGCAAAACATCCCCGTCAAAGACGCCCATGAAAACTTAAACTACAACCCTAAACTTAATGAAAGTGGAGGTCAACTGCCAAATCGCTCAGAGAAACTCCCCTTTCCAGCGACAGAAGAAAATATTAGCAAACTTAAGGATTAGCTCCTAAAGCGGTTTGATAATACAGCTTTTAAAGGCGATGGAGTATTCCCATCTATGTCCGGTCCCATTGTCCACATACATCTAAAAGAAGGCACAATCCCTAAAGCCAGGCACAGCCCAATTCCCGTGCCTTTCCATTTCAAGGAACCAGTAAAAGAGGCCCTTTGGAAGAACGTAGAAAGAGGCATAATATCACTAGTGCCTATTGGCATGTCCACAGATTGGTGCAGCACAATGGTCATCACAGCTAATAAAAAAAAGAAGGTAAACCACGCAGGACCATAAACTACCAACACCTGAATTCCCAAAGTAAACTGGACACACATCATACTGGGTCACCCTTCCAATTGGCACATCAAAAAAAAAAAAAAAAACTGTGTTGGTCGCCCTCAATGGTACCACTTAATACCATTAGACGAAGATTCCCAGCCACTTACCACTTTCATTATGGAATGGGGAAGATTTATGTACCTCAGGATAAAGGTATCTAATTAATTTATAGGTACCTTTCTTATGAAATTTTATCAGAAGTGTACATAAAATACTATAATTTTATGTACATTTATTACATTTTACTGTGTTATTTGTATTTCCATTCATTTTATTATTAATTTTGATATTTCATTTATGGAAAAATGTCATAACTGAGATTAATATAAAAATAAGATCATATAAAGTTCATAAGATGATATTGATACTTGTAGGTACCCTTCTCAGTTGAAATTGAAAAATCAGATTAACTTCACACGTGTTTCGCAAAAGTAAAGGCCTTAACAGTGGAGAACTATACTTAACTCAAATAACGCAACTTAATTGTATTCTGGTTGGTCTTCCGTACTTTATAATTACAGCCCGATTATAAACACAAAATTACATTTCTTAATTACTGCGGGTCTTCTGATTAGTCAAAAAGATACAACTTACAACACGCTAAAAAAATCTATCTCATAAGGACATTTACAAGACTGAATGTGGCTTTTAACTAATTTATAATATTTTAACAACTTAAATGTAAAAATCTATTATAATTAAAGAAATAACAAATAATTGTATTAAAATTCATTTTCCATCGAAAAAATTTTTTGCTCTCAGAAAATATTGTCCATATTCATAAAAACAACTAAAAGCATTTGAAATTAAATAATATCTTTGTTTTATTGAGTTTTGTATGTTACAATTCAGAGTTGATTTTCAGGTGTGTGTGGGGGGGAGAGGTCCAATTAAAAAAAAACATCATGATTTCCTTTCCTCAAAGCCTTTTGCTTTTAACTAATATAATCATTAAACTGAATGTGACTGAATTTCTAGAGTTTTAATAAAATTAATTGGGGGGGGGCGGTAATAAATATATGAAAAAATATTTTTTCCATGACTTTAAAAAAAGAAACATATTTATAATAATTTCCGTCATTTCTGAATAGTTTCTGAAAGTTTCATTAACATCCGACAATTATCTTTATTTTTGCAAGATTTTCCAAATTAATGTCTGCCATACAAAAACGTGCTGAAAATTTATGTCATTTTACTAGTTCTCATGGAGGTACCTATATTAACATCTCAAACTGAATGAAGAGAGGAGGAATAGAAAACTTACTCTTATTTAGTACACTATTACAGAGCTGCCGGTAGTCCATCAGCAAACAAAGACTAAGGTCCTTTGAGGACACGTTTATCTTTATTATGTGCTACCATGAATAAGCGTTTGTTGTCATGCGGGTATATCCTGAAAAAAGTTATTCCTGTGGGCTATAGCGGCTGAACAGGACGGTATGAAGTAATGGAGAAAATTAGGCTTTGACCGCAGAAGAAACCTGACTGGCACAGGTTAAGAATATAATTCGGTCTATATTTCGATGTATTATTATTTTTTCAATGATATAACAATAACTCCTTTGGGATTTAACTTCCTAAAAATGTAAAAATTAGGAAAAGCCAAAATAATATTGATTAGTCTCAATTAAATAAAGAGATGGTTAAAACTGACCTGTTTAAAAAACAACAAAAAACAAACACAAACTCCACATAACTTAAACAATATAAAAGTTAATTCATTAAT
The DNA here is from genome assembly GCA_903632075.3 of Acanthosepion pharaonis. Classification (NCBI taxonomy): domain Eukaryota; kingdom Metazoa; phylum Mollusca; class Cephalopoda; order Sepiida; family Sepiidae; genus Acanthosepion; species Acanthosepion pharaonis. Next base: position 2,971 of record CAHIKZ030002865.1, on the reverse strand, counting down.
GAATAAATGCTGAAAATTTAAGTGAAATCCAATAATTCCCTGATTTCTTTTCTTTTTTTTTAAAGGAGAGTATTTTTTTCATTTCTCCGTGTTGAAAGTTTGCATGATTTTAGAGCTACGTAATATTTGCTAAAAAAAAATCTCCATTGTTGAACTTACATTCATTCAAATCAAAATAACACAACAAAATCTCTTATCACAAGACAAAACTCTCTATCGCATTGCCATTATTACTATTGCCTTTTTAAACCATTGAACTGATGCACATTGCGCTGTGTGTAGTGAACAGGCTAATATGAAATTAAATACAAAATTCTAATTGGGAGATTCTTTGAAGAGGTAAACAAAAAAATAGTTACTTAATTTTCATTGAAGTTTTAAGAACACAGATTTAAAAAGCATTTGTCGGAGTTATCTCCTCCTTAATTTCCTAATTTTTTAATCCACTACTTGGGGACGCTCTCCACATACTATATAAACTCGACGATACCTTGCCTCGTTCTCTTTTCTTCTCACTTTTCAAATGATGTACCACAATGTAAATCTCTAGTGAAGATTTGCGTTTTCCCCTTGTGGGGGGGGGGCGCTATGCGTTTCCTTCGAGAAACACACATGAACATTATACACACACATGTACGTACGAACAATTCCTTTTACATTTCTTTATGTGGACTCATACCTACTCCGAGTCCGCCATGTTTGTGGTGGGCTATTTTAGGAGACGCACGTTTTTGTCTCACAGCGCGTACAAACGGTCCACTACAGTATTCATTTATTTTCTTAAAACATCTGTGTATTTCAGACTTCCAAAAAAAAATATTGAATTCAATATTTCAAACAAATTTAATATACAAAACAATGATTATTTACCTCCCAAGTAGATATTAAACAGATTCATGTGTCGTAACTTCCTTTGGATTTCAAATTCAAGCATTCGAAATAAAACGAAAAAACAAAGTTCAAAATTAAATATTACCGTGGTCATACAATTTATTTTAAATATTTTTTCTGTAATGTATAAAATATATGGTTGTGTTGTATAGGAATAAAGTGTCGTTGCCGATACTGTAGTTTTAACACAGGTCACCAGTGAGCAAACACAGACGATTCCATTATTAAATAAGTAGATCACGTGATCGTAAATGAAACGTATAAATGGGAAATAGCGTGACGTCTAAGTGATCACTATTCTCGATACTATCCACTATACTATTTCTCTATACTGATCATTATACAAATTACTATTCGGCGATTACTGTTTTAATAAGTATTATTAGTGCGAGTATTATTTGAAGGCATTACTACTACCAGTACCTGCGGTTCCAAAGTTTCAACTACAACGAACATTACGAACGTGGTAACGAGAATTCGTTGACCTAACAAAAATTAGAACCTGTGGGCGTTTAACATCACAGAAGGTTGAAAAAAAAATAATTTAATTTTGGATCGCATTTTTTGTTTTATTTCCTACCTATTTTTTTTTCGTTTTACTTTTCAAATTCTGATACTTATTGGTCACAAATGCGCAATTATATTTTTCAGTCTTACTTTCGGAAAACATTTTTAAAATAAATTATATATATATATATATAATATTTATAGACATATAAAAAGCATAATATCATTTCAGAGGGTAAGAACATTTAAAAAGGCATTTATTTAATATTTTAAATTTTATCTACTTGTATGGAACCAAAACTTTAGACTACAGTAGTCACAATTTTGAATTGGGAAAATGCTATTTTAATAAATGTTAATTTAATTTATTATTTATAATTGACAGTGTATACTCTATGAGGCGCCTCATATACAACTAGGCTAATTCAATTTATCATATGGGATACATAAGTTGCGGACGATGCTGGTTGTGTTTAGGCAGAAAATCACGTGTCTCCTGTATACAATTTTTCCACAACAATAATTGCGGACTCAAATATGAGTCCGGGTAATAAAAGAATAAAGTATCAACGAAACTATATATATATAAACAAACGACAATGTACGTATCAACAAAACAAATGTATCATAGACAATAGAAGATTGTTGCGTGTGACAAAACAATGAATATAAAAGAAAACATTTAAATACTAAAGAATGCGTTAGTGTGTGTGTGTGTGTGTGTGTGTGTGTTTGGTGTAGGATGAGTCCTAGAGAAAAGTAAATGAAAGTGAAGAGAAAGGTTCGTGTGTGCGTTCCCCGGTGGAGGACGTTTTTCTCCACATGCGAGCTAAATTTTACCGTCTAAGAGGAACAAAGAAAAGAGAGAATGACAGAGAATGTCAATGTCTATTTAAGGGAAACACACGGACATAATTGTAGGCAGCTGAGGCAAACGAGAGTCGAGTCAATAATTGCCAGAAATCTGGTATATTTGTGTTTGTTTTGAGTAGAGTGCAGTGTGTGTATGACTTAGCTAGATGAAAATTGGTGTGTAATTAGAGATATATGTTTTCTTATAATTGCATAAATTCAGCTTTAATTTGTCATCTCTAACTATGTGTAAATTGTGTTTTTTTTCCCGCTACGCATAAGCCTTGAGAATAAATAAACTGAAACTGAAAAATAAAAATTGAGTTGAAATTAGATAAAAGTCTAATTCATAAAGGTAAAACTTTTATGTTCAGTTGCTTAATGCGAATTCCGGTTTTGTCTTGTGGATGTCGATTCTGAGGGCAACAGAGATAAGGGAAGGCAGTGATCCGCTTTTGCCTGACGAGCTTGTGTGAATGGATGGCAGAACGAGGATCTTTAGCCTTACCAAAGAGAGAAAAAGAGCCACAACCATAGGAAGTTGTGGAGAGCTTAGGTCTAAAAGGGACGCAGCACATAGAAGAAAGACGCTGTTCTCGTAACAAATATTTTGTGGCTGCTTGTTTGAAGTGTCCACAACTCAACACACAGTATATGCAAATACTGAGAAACAAGCGGTTGACGCTGCTCATTCCTGATAATGGTGACCCATCGAGCAAAT